>PVLA01017432.1:0-17384 GCA_004027455.1 Hydrochoerus hydrochaeris
GAGAGAGAGAGAGAGAGAGGCGCACGTGAGTGAGCTATCTTTCAGTAGGACAGAAGAGGAGCTCTATATGCTGAATATAAGTGAATTGCATTGAACTGTACTGCTGTTTGTGTGCCTAATCTGAATGACTAGCTATCTGGGATCTAGGGTCAAAGTGATCTTCTCATTTATTGGTGGTGAGGGTGGCTTGATTAATAATAATTATTCATAATTACTATTCAGAATCACTAAGGGTGACTTTGATCACTTGTAGAATTTTCACCTACTACAATCAGATAAAATAACAAAAGAAGTTGAGAAGGAAGTTTAAGCTCAGTTCACCACTGACTACATTGAATAGAGTGAAAGACTCCAGTAGTAACCAGATACTATGTACTGTTACTGCCTATGTGGCCCACAGTGTAAGTACCTCTGCCAGGAGATCAAGACAGGCTGGGTGTGGTGGCGCACGCCTGTAATCCAGCACTCAGGAGACTGAGGCAGGAGAATCACTGTAAATTCAAGATCAGTCTAGGATACAGAGTAAGCTTGAGACCACCCTGAACTACATAGTTGAGTCCCTGTCTCCAAAAAGAGAGAGATCAAGAGAGACTTTTTGTTGTTGTTGTTGTTTGGTTGGTTGTTTTTTGTTTTTGTTTTTGTTTTGTCTTTTTGAGACAGGGTCTCTATGCAGTTCAGGCTGGACTTGAGTTCACTTTGTAGCCCAGGCTGGTCTCGAACTCCCAACAATCCTCCTGCCTCTCAGCCTCCTAAGTGCTGGGATTGCAGGCATGAGCCACCACACCTGGTTTTTTTGTTTTTGTTTTTGGGGTTTTTTTGTTTTGTTTTGTTTGAAGAGAGACTCTTGATGGTTTAAAAAATAAATATATTCACAGAGTAACCTAATATTGCTGAATTACTTAGATTCAGACCCAAACATGCAGAGACGTGTTCACTTGTCCCCAAGGGACCATACTGGCGTAATGCTCCCATATTCAAAGGGCCCCAGAATCAATGCTTTGATTGAAAGAGAGCAGTCACCATGGTTATGTGTAACTGTGTTTTCTTTGTTGCTGCAGATACATGGCTCCTGAAGTACTTGATGAAACCATTAATATGAAACACTTTGACTCCTTTAAATGTGCTGATATTTATGCCCTCGGGCTGGTATATTGGGAGATTGCTCGAAGGTGCAATTCTGGAGGTACTTTTGTTTTTATCTTCTCCAGTATCCAGTTCCGACATGATGGTTCACCTAAGAGTGCTGGTACTTTTACAGGCCCCTGTTCATTTTATAACCTACCAGGTACCTTGGGCAAGAGCCAGAGCTGTTTCAGGGTTTTCATCAAGGGTTTAGTATCCTGGAGGTAGTCATGCTAGGGGTGCATTGGCTTTTGAACCAGTTGGTTGAATAATCATTCAGGAGGCTCATTTGGCTGACATATTGTCTTTATTAGTAACCCATAAAGATTGGCAATACCAGGGGTAGGGGATTTAGCTTAGTGGCATAAGCACCTGCCTGACAGGCACAAGGTCATGAGTTTGATCCCTAGTACCAAAAAAAAAAAAAAAAGATTGGCAGATTGGCAATACCTGGGGTTTGAATAGCCTAGAATTAATACAGGTATCTCCTTAAATCAGAGCTAGTATGTCCTGATGCACTGGCTCTCAAGCCGTGTTCCTGGAGAACCCTGGTGTTTGATCACTGCAGTTAATAGTTGTAGTTTCTAAATTAGCAGAAACACTTAGAATTTTTTCAAATGGAGTATTTCCCATGATTTTTTAAAAGATTTTTTGGGATGGCCAGGCACAGTAACATACATCTGTAAACCCAGCACTAAGGAGGCTGAGACAGGAGGAGTACCATGAGTTTAAGGCCAGCCTAGTCTACATGGCTCAAAAAGAAAGAAACAAACTTTGGCATTTGCAGTTGCTCATTCATATCAGAATTTAGTAAAACGGTAGCATCAAATTTAACAGCAAACACTTTTTATCATCAGTTTATATCAGTATGTAATGGTCTCCAAGTATTCTGCTACAAGATGGAGTTTAATAATCTCTAGAGCCATTTCTCTTTAGTGAAAGAAATTCCAGGGCAATGGTCAAATTAAAAATAACTGGTAGGACTGGGGATGTAGCTCAGTAGTAGGGCACTTACCTCAAATGTGCAAGGCCTTGGGTTCTGTGCCCTGTGGAGGATGGGGAGGGGCACAACAAACAGCTGAGTGTTTCATAAGAACCCTTTTGTCTGTTGCCACCTGTTTCCATTTGTGATATGTTTGGCAAGATTCAGATAATACAGAAAATGCCCAAATATTCATGGAAGTATACGTCTTACATTTTGACCAGTATATATAGTTAAAACAGCTTGAGAAAACTGGTCACACTGGTCTTAAACTCTTAAGTTCACTTCATCTTTCTCATGACATCCAGGATTTAAAGCTAAGCATATAATAATACGGTGGTACCTTAGTTCATGAACTTAATTTGTTATGTAAAGGTGGCTATAGTCTTGTTCTTGAACTGAGGTACCTCTGTATCTATATTTATGAGCATTCACCACTTGCTATGTATAAACACATTTAATCTTTACTACAAACTGCAAGCACATTTAAACTTCACTACAAACTTAGGAAGGTAGGTACTATGATTGTCTTCATTTTATAGATGAAGAATACAAGTTCAGAGAGAGGTTAGGTTATTTGTCCAAGGTCATACATCTAGTAAACTAGAATTCAAACTTCAGCAGGCTGAGGCCAGGGCTTAAGCTCCTAACTACCCCTAGGTAATTACTAAGTAAGACACTCTCTTTAGTAATCTTCTGTATTCATTCATTAGTCTTGTTACTTAAATGTTTTCATCTTTGTCTAGTTTGGGGACCTTTAACTTAGAACTTTTTGAAGAAACCTCAAAATTCTTTGATACAAAAAAAAAGACTTTGATAGTTTCCTTTTTTTTGTTTTTGTTTTGTTTTGTTTTTTGGCATGGAAAAGATGTCCCTATCCTAGCTATTCTCTATGTTTGTTTGTTTGTTTGTTTTTAGAGCAGAATACATTTCTTGAGAGAAAGTTTTTGTCTGGAAGAGAGACAAAAGGGGTCCCAAATGGGTTGCCATAGACTGTCTTTTCTAGGGACTTTCATAGAGCAAAACCACAAAGCGAGATGGATCCAAAATGGGGAAAACATGAGAACTCAAAGATGGTCATGAGGTGGGACCAAACTATGGTCAATCAATAAGATTTAATTGTTTGGGTAAAATTAACCAAATCAGGGACAAATAGGGAAGCAAGTCACATAGCAAGTTGGCATGTTTAAAAAGCAGTGACACTTCCTATAGGGGGTTGGGATGGTGATTCCTGGCTTCCTCAAGGTGACCCATACCTAAGAATACCAATCCCTGATGTTTATTTATACTTAGGGTGTGGTTGCATTTGTTTTGTCTATTGTTTTGAGATCTGGCCCATAGCAGGAGGTGTCTATCTCTTCCAGTGTTGTAAGGTATCTGGTCTTCTGCACTGGCTCCTTCAAGGGCCCAACCCTATCTGACTGCCTACAATATTTCCAGCCAACTCAGCTGTCTATAACGTTTACCTCTCTGAAGAAGTAACCTGAACTGCTGTCAGGGAATAACGAGCAATGACCAGTCTGTCCTCTTCAGACTGAAGGGGGTCGTATTGTTAATCAGCAGTCTGGGTTACTCTGCAGAGGTTCTATTTAAAGGCCCTCAGACACCAGGCATTTTCATCTTGGGTAGGCATACAGCTTTCAGTCTCTGTCCAGTGATCTTGGTGGAAGACCTCCAAATGATATAGGGGAATAAAACTCCCAACCTACTAGATGGCTGGTACAAGTTCATGTTCTCTAAAATCAAAGAATGAATTTTAGGGACAACACAGATTAAGAGCAGAATATATTTACTGAGACAAAGAAAGCTTCTGTCTGGGAAAGAGACAGAAGGGGTGCCGAGTTGGTTGCTCATTGTTTGGTTTTGTTTTATTTGGTTTTGTTTTGCTTTTTGAGATGTCTCACTATATAATCCAGGTTGGCCTTAAACTCACTATGTAGCCCAAACTAGCTTTGAATTTTTGGCAAACCTCTTGCCTCAGTCTCCCAAGTCTGGGATTATAAGCATGCACCTCCAAACCCAGCCCAGTTGCTGTTCCTTTTTCTCTCTTTTTTTTTAATCCTTTTTTTTCCTCCTTCCTTCCTTCCTTCCATCAGTCCATCTGTCTGTCCTTGCTTATGTTTGAGACAGTCCCACAGTGTTGTTGAGGCTGGCCTTAAACTCCTGAGCTCAGTCTTCCTGTCTCAGCCTCCTGGGCACTGTGTGTATACTGCCACACCCAGCTCTACTCTTGTATATTTTTTGTCCCATGAGAATCAGTGACCTGCTTTAAGGAGTCTTAGTGGGAAGTAGCGTTTACAGATGTGTGGCTGTTGTCATTGCTTTTGGATTAGTCTCTCCTTCCTTCTGTCAATGACTCAGGTATGTATTTTCTCTTGTCCTAGGAGTCCATGAAGAATATCAGCTGCCATATTATGATTTAGTGCCCTCTGACCCTTCCATTGAGGAAATGCGAAAGGTTGTCTGTGACCAGAAGCTACGTCCCAACATCCCCAACTGGTGGCAGAGTTACGAGGTAGGATGCTTTCTTGCCTCCTGTGACTCTTTCCATCTGTTTGACTTCTCCACCTTAGAAAAGGTTTTTCAAAAGTGGGACCAACTCCCAGGTGCACTCCTTGAGTGTCTCTAATCTAAAACTTTGATCATTAACATGATACCACAAATGGAAAATTTTATAGCTGACCTCACAGAACAGGGTCTTCTGTGGCTATAGTCATTTGAAATGCCCTTTGGAGGTAACAGCCTAGTAAATAAAAGGCTTCTGTCCAGGGCACAGATAAGGGAGATGGTCAATAAGGAACAGAAACAAAAAGATCTGTTTACCTGGCCACTGGGTGAGCTGCACTGTGTAGGAGAGTTAGGGAGAGACATCACAGGAGAAGCTTTTAGACTGGATATAGCAGAGGGTGGGACACAGAGGAGGCAGCCTTTCTAAAGATGCACCAGAGATGAGGCTGATGTGTGAAAGGGTTAGGAGAGAGAATTTAAATCTGGGATAAATGGCAGGTAAAATGGAAGGGACACCATTTGTTGGAAATAGTTGAAATGAAGGCAGGCTTATGACATAGATTCCAGACATGGAGCTCTGATGTCTGAATCTGGCATGCTGAGTGCATGCAGCTCCCTTTTCAGTCATAGCCCTGTTTTCCTATTCATTTACATACCTAGCTTTAATTGAAGTATGACAAAATAAGTCATTCATGTGTCAATTTGATACCCATATATATTGTGAAATAATCACTGCAATCAAGTTAGTTAGCTAGCACAACTCTTTTTTTTTTTTTTTTTTTTTTTTATCATCAGTACCGGGGATCAAACTCACAACTGCCTGCTTGCAAGACAGGCACTTATGCCACTGAACTAAATCCCCAGCCCCCTACAACTCTTTATGTGTATATTTGAGAACATTTAAGATCTCTTGGACTGAGGGTGTGGGTTAGTGGTAGAGTACTCATTTGATAAGCATAAGGCCCATGGTTTGATTCTTTGCGCCATAAAATAAGTAATTTACTCTTAGCATATCTCGGGATTGTGGCACAGCATTAATTCTGGTGAATGCAGTTCACTGAATCCCCTGTGTACCCATGAGACAGGGAAGGTCAGCTCTGCCTTTAAAGAATAAAACCACTAGAGGGCATTCTGCATTAAAAACAAAATCAGTTGGCTCACTTTTTTTTTTTTCCCCTTGAGACCAGATCTCGCTATGTAATTCAGGCTAACCTTGAGTTCACTATATAGCCCAGGCTGATCTTGAACTCACAGTGATCCTTCTGCCTCAGCCTCCTGAGTGCTGGGATTACAGGCTCAGCTCACATTTTAGCATTGCAATGCTTTCTCATTGTGTAATAAAGCAGCATTGTCCAGAATGTTCTTGGGCAGCTTAGGTTAGGTTTACTTGAAAGTAAGGCAGGAAGAGCTAGTCTTGACCTGCAACAGCATCTTTCCTCTGTACAGCCCATTCTGTAGGGAAGAAGATTTGGAGCATATTTGAGGGGAAAGCGGTATTCTGACTTTCTGAGGGATGTTGGGAGGCCACAGGGACCTGACCATGGTCAGGTCAGGTTGACAGCCTAGGTCTCTCTGCAGGCATTACGGGTGATGGGGAAGATGATGCGGGAGTGCTGGTATGCCAACGGCGCAGCCCGCCTGACCGCACTGCGCATCAAGAAGACCCTCTCGCAGCTCAGTGTGCAGGAAGATGTGAAGATCTAACCTGCTCCCTCTGCCCTGCACACAATCCTGGGCAGCAAGAACTTCATGAAGCTGCCGTGTTGAGTGTACGATGGAGGCCTACCTCTCGTTTCTGCCCAGCCCTCTGTGGCCAGAGCCCTGGCCAGAAAGAGGGACAGAGCCCGGGAGACTCACTCCCATGTTGGGTTTGAGACAGACACCTTTTCTATTTACCTCCTACTGGCATGGAGACTCTGAAAGTGAATTGTGTGGAGAACTCAATGCCACAACTCAAACTGGTTGCAGTGGAAGTCTGCAAAACCCGGTGCATCTGGCACAGAGCCAGGAGTGCTGAATGGGTGCCTGGGAGGGGCCAGCAGAAGCCAAGTTGTTGTCAGTGCTAAGCAGCACTGAGGGTTTTCTCCCAGGGACCAGCCCCAGTACACCAAGGTGGCCCAGAGGAATCAGAAGTACAGCCCTCATAGGCAGCTCTGAGCCACGCACTCCGCTCCCCCCCAAGGACACCTGGAGGGTCTGCCAGTGGCAACAGAACTTGCCGCCTGTCTGTCCAGCTCTGTGTGCATGTGCCGAGGTGTGTCCCCTGTTGTGCCTGGTCTGTGCCACGCCCTTACACGTGTGTGTATGTGTGTGTCTGTAGGTGCGCACTTACTGCTTGAGCTTTCTGTGCATGTGCAGGCCGAGGGTGTGGTTGTCATGCCGTCTCTACTTGCTGGTGCCTCTGTCATAGTGAGCAGCATCTAGTTTCCTTGGAGGTCCCCCCAAACCCTGCCATGGTGGTACTCTTTCTTAGCAGGCTGCTCTGCCCACCCTGTGTCAGCACAGCTCTCCTCCTCCATTTCAAACTGTGGAACCAAAGCTGGCCCAGTTGTCCAGAGCAGAAGAGACTTTTGGGTCAAAATGTGACAATTAGGGGGAGAGGGATGGGCAGAAAAAGAATGTTGGCAGAAATGTTGAGTGTTGTGGTGTCAGCACTGACCGTGGGAAATGAGCCAGCCCAAGGGTATCATCCTCAACAGCATCAAGGAAGGGCCAGAGAATCTGAAGCCAGATCTTGGGACTCAAGATTGGAATGTCACACCTGCTGGTTCCCTCCCAGATTCTGCAGACTGCAGTATATATTTTTGGTGGTGGTGGGTTTGGGGCGGGGAAGGGAAAAGGGGACAAGAAGTGGGAAGGGAGTCTAGGGTGGGAGGGGGGCATCTGCATGGGCCTTTTACTGGATTATCTGATCAGGGTGGAGGGAAGATGAGAGATTTGCATCTACTTCAGGGGCCCTACTAAGGGAACAGCCTGAGCCGAACATGTTATTTAACCTAAGTATAGTATTTAATGACGTCTAGAAGCACGGTTGTGGGTGGCGATTTGGTCAGCATATCTTAGGTGTATAATAACTTTGAAGCCATAACTTTTAACTGGAGTGGTCTGATTTTTTTTTTTAATTGGGAGGGTCTGGATTTTAACTTTTTTTAATGTTAAGTTTTTATAAAAGGAAAACCATCTCTATGTGATTACCTCTCAATCTATTTGTTTTTGAAGAAATCCCTTTAAAAAAATACAAGAAAGAAAATACTTCAATCAAATGCACATAGCTCAATCACACTGGAAATTGTTGTATCTGAGCCTGTTCCTACTCAGCAGTGAGATTTCCTTTTCACCCTGGAGGCTTGGCCTCTCTTGCTTCCTGTCCCCAACTTCTGTTAAGGGAGCACCCTAACCTTTTGTGCAGTGCCCAGTTGGTTGTACTCCAGGCCTTTGCTCAGCAAATCCATGTCATGTGCTGCTGGTTGCCTGGCACTGGCTGGGCCTGGGAATCCTTCTTCAAACTAGATTGGTTTGGGTCCTACTCTGGGAGCACTGAAGAAGGAGCTAAGTCGAATACATGGGTCCCTGCTTTAAGACCAGAGGTTTCTGTGGTTGACCTTAGAGCCTGGAATTACTGCTCTTCAATAAAACCACTGAGGAAAAAGGCTTCTCATATCTCCCCTCTCTCCCCTCACAAAGAGACTACTTGTAGATGGTGAGGCCTGGGGGTTTAGAACCCAAGGTGAAAACCCAAAGCACTGGTTCATTCTGACCCACTTCCTGCCCTGGGGGAGGCATGTTATGTATGCAGCATTGGAGCCTGCAGTTCTCTGCCAAAGCCTGAGGAGGGCCCTTCATGCCCTTTATCTCATACTTCTGGCCTATTTATTTTCCTGATGTATTATGTCTTTCTTTGCATTAAAGGGGATCTTCCTCTAATTCTTTGGGCCAATTTACTGGCCACTGATTCATTTCCCTGGAATACCAGTTGTGTCTTTAGGGGTCCTTTTTTACCCCCCTGCTGAATTCCCACTTACTACCTTGCAGCAGAACCTCAGCAGTTACAGGTGATGATAGAACTTAGACTCCTCTACCCTGAGTCACAACTAGCCTGTGGGATCTGCCAATATGTGTCCACCCAGCACTCCAAGCCACTAGTCTGCTCCCCAAGGGGCCTTTTGACCTCACCATACACCCTTATGTCCTCACCATCCACATAGTCCAGCTTCTGTACCTCTGGGGAAGACTGAGTAGTTTTGGGGGAAACTCCCATGCCCATCCCTGCCACTCTTAACACCAAGCAAGAGCTGGAGAGAAGCTGACACTGTGTTTGTGGTTCCCTAAGGCTAACCCTGATCTACAGGGCTACCACACCTCTGGATTATGGATTCACAGACCAAGTCCAAGCCCGTTCTTACATCACCATCAGGCCCCTGAACGGCATTCTCGGTACTTCTGTTTGTTTTTGTACATTTTATTAGAAAGGACTGTAAAATAGCCACTTAGACACTTTACCTCTTCAGTATGCAAATGTAAATAAATTGTAATATAGGAAATCTTTTGTTTTAATATAAGAATGAGCCTGTCCGATTTCTGCTGTACATTATTAAAAGTTTTATTCAAAGACTTTTTCTGGTGCCTTCTGTCTTCCATCTAGAAAATAACCACCCACTTTTCTCAGAACAAGTTGCGAGTGGGACAGGCAGCCTGAAGGTAGCATCTCCACCGTCCTCCTGTCTGAGCCTGACATAGCAGTTGCTGCAGATCACAGAAGAGGTACTGATCTGGACATCTTGTATCTTCCTAAGACTTGCTCTGTTTTGTAGAGGGGACCTGGTGTGTAAGTGAGCAGAAGGTGCTAGCACCTTTAGGCTTTGTATTTGCCTTTGCCTTTTACAAAAGAGGTCTTAAATCCTGGTTGGTCATATGCCACCAAGTCTCAGAGGCAACCTAATGACCTCCCCAGCTTTGCTTTTCTCCTAGGTTGAAGTGTAATTGTGAATTGTAATTGCTGCTTAGGTAATTGAGATGAATCTTTGACAGTTTCACTGGTATTTTCAGAGTATGAATGTTCTATACCATTAGACAGAGGAGATCCAATACAGTAAATTCTAGAGGCACTTGTCCCCCTGCAGTGTTCTGCCAAGTACTCTAACTTCCATCCATAGACTGCTGCTCTGTGGAAACAGCTAGGCAGTCTCAAGTGCTGTTTGCAGGGTTTTCAGAGCAGTTATTCCTTTCAGATAAGGTCCCTTAAACTGTTTGAAAGCAAGTATCATTATCAGGTAATATTAGCAAATACTTACTACAAACTTATTGTGTACTAATAACTAGATCTTGGAAACGTCCTAAATGCCCACTAACTGAGGAATGGATGAAAAAAGTGTGTTTTTATACAGTGGCCCCACTCAGCCATCAGGAAGGATAAACTGAAACCTTTTAAAGGTAAATGGGTACAACTTGAGGCCATACTCAAGTGAAATAAATCACACATACTGTCTCACTAGTGTGAGAAGCTGATAGGTAGGTAGGTAGGTAGGTAGGTAGGTAGGTAGGTAGGTAGGTAGGTAGATAGATAGATAGATAGATAGATAGATAGATAGATAGATAGATAGATGGATGATAGTTAAAAACAACTGTGCACTAAGCAGTGCTCTAAAACCTGCTTTACATGTAGTAACTGCTTTCATCCTCAGCCATACAAGTTGGGCATTATCATCACAGATTGGGGAAAGGGAGGGTTAGGGAAGTCAAATAAATTGGCCAAGATCATGTAACTTGTGAGTGGGACTTTGGGGTCCAGGACTTTGCCCCTGAACTGCAGTCCCTTTAGCCACTACACTTCTCTGCTTCCATGGCTCTAGTACTTTACCCAACCCTGTGGTGGAATTGTGAAATGAACAGAGCCCACAGAGAAGGGTGCCTTGCATTCTCCTGGGTAGCAACTGACAGACTAGAACAAGAACCTGCATTGTGCATGATACCTGAAGGTCATCTGAGGATTGCAGCTTATCTTTTGGGTTGAGGAAAATCAGCCACCTTCTCCCTCTATTCTTTCCCTGGGCAGTTGGCATCTTGAACACAAGCATAGAAACTTATATTTTTATATTAGTAACTTGCACTGTAAAACCTGTCCATTACTTCAGTCTGTTACTGTTTTTAAACCTGCATTAGCACCATGTTCCACATTGTTCTCCAGACTGTTGTGCTAGAGAAAATCAAGTAACTTACTCTAGAAGTTTGCTCTTAAGTTTGATACATAGCTCAGTAACTCAGTCAACTGCTAATTGTTCTGGGTCCTGGCCATAATTCTGTCAACCAAAATACAGTAGAAACCCAGGGCCCTTGCTGAGATACTGTTCCTGCCTCATATCTTTGGTTTGTTTAGCTGTTCAGAAGAAAGGCAAAATGGTTTGTGGTGAATTACAGTCTAACTCAAATGAAGTCTCCTTGCAGGCCATCCTGCAAATCAATCACTTTGCCCAGGCACGGATCTAAAGTTCACTAAGCACAGGTGGTAGGTTCATTTTGACTACTTTGAACGCTCTGCTGACACACATTCTGGTGTTTCTTCCTGTACCCTTGAAAATTGATGTGTCTCACCTTCATAAGGCCCATGACACAGGAGGCCTGAATTCATTTGAACACTCCATCTCTTGGGGTTGTGTTTCACACATCTTAAATTTCTGATTCCCAGGCCATCCATCTTCTGATCTTTATAGTCTTGAGAGTACAGTTGCTAAACACAATCAAAACAAAAATCATGAGGAGTGAAGTTCAAGTAACTGACTTGGGTTTACAAGAGGGATAGATAACAAGGATGAGACAGGGAGAGGAGCCTTGGGTCAAGCCAGGAATGGTGTTACTAAGGTTCTAGGGAAAACGTTTAAGGAATTTATCCATGACTGTGGGGGCTGGCAAGTCTGCTACTGCAGGTGGGTTAGCAGGCTAGCAACCCAGGGAAGAATTAATGCCATCCCAAGTGTGCAGGCAGAATCCTTCTGGAAAGCACTTTGGCCTTTCAAGCCTTCAGTTGATCAGATAAAACCCACATGTATTTTACCGGTGCCAGGATTTAGAAAAGTGTCACCAAAGTTCCACCAGTTAAAAATGTGATCCCTACCTGTGATGTTATTAGGATGTGGTAGAGCTGAAGAGGAGCCTCGTGAAGCCTTTAGTCATTGGAGGCTGCCCCCTTGGGGTGTTATGGGACCTTGTTCCTTCTTTTCTCTTGCTTCCCACCATGACATGTTGCCTCATGACAATCCTGAAACAATGGAGCCAGTAGCTCATTTGACCCCTCTAGAACTGCACACCAAACCTCTTCTCTTCACAAAGGCATTCTGCATTACTCCACATTACTTGATTTAAATGTTGATCATAAACTTAACATGGCATGGTAACACACACCTGTATGCCAGCACCTGGGAGGCTGAAGCAGGCGGATTGCCACAAGTTTGAGATCAGTCAAAATTACATTATAAGTTAAAAAACTGGCCTGATCTTCATTGCAAGACCCTGTCCAAAAACAACAATACTTTCACAGCATTCTCTGTGCTAGTGTTTGACCAAACAACTGAGCACTATCTAGCCTACAAATTGTTAAGTGTCCCACCATGAGAAAGGATGGTTTTAGGGAGTATGGCAAGTAGTCTGGTGCCTTTGGAGAATTTTCCTTGGGAGCCAAAGATTGGGGCTAATGGAATAGTGAAGATTTCAGGAACAGTTGGGTGGACTGGGCTCTAAGCCTCTGCTGAGCAGACTGCATAAAACAGTAGGTAGAGCACAAATGTATAGTCCACAGTCCCTGCACTTCAAGGAGTTCTGAATGTAGACAAATCAGATTTGTACATAGCCAGTAAGACAGATTTTGGCAAGTCCATTGCAGACCGATAAGCCAGGTGTTATGGGCAGGTAAACCTGCCTTCCACAGAGTCCATTCCTAGTGAGCAGGTAACTGTAGGAGTGGGGTGTAAGTCCTACAGTAGGGACAAATAGAATGTAGTGGGTACATAGGAGGGTCAAGAGAAGGGACACTGCTTTGGAATAGGCATTGGCCTATGACTGAAAAGAGTTAGGATTTTACTCAGAAAGTGCTTTGGGTTGTGGATATAGCTCAGTGGTAGACAACTTACCTGCCATACACAAGTCACTGAGTTCAGTCCCCATTACCAAAAAAAGTTGCTATTCAAGGTGATCCAGCATAGTGACACACACTTGTAATCCCAGCACTCTAGAGGCTGAGGCTGGAGGATCACTGCAAGTTCCAGGGCTATGGAGTGAGTTCAAGGCCAGCCTGAGACACATAGTGAGACCCTGTCAAAACAAAACAAAAGAAGCTGGGGATTTAGCTCAGTGGCATAAGCACCTGCCTTGCAAGCGTGCGGTTGTGAGTTTGATCCCAGTACTGATTAAAAAAAAAAAAATCACCAAGAAAATACAACAAACAAGAACCACAGGTGCTCAGTGTGGCTACAGGAGGGAGTCTATTGGAGCTGCTCTAGTGCGGAGAAGTCAAGACTTCATGCTGGGGGCCAGAAATGGCAAATGCCATCAGCTTCCCTGCAACAGTTACTTTTCAAAAACTGAGAATCTGTTAATGATGTTTCTTCTTGAATTGGTCTCCAAATTTTTCTCAGCATGCTTAATGTCCTGTAATTTAAAACCTATTTGTCATGCTTGAAGTAGGGATAATGTAGTTGAAATATATCATAGCTTTTTGGTTTGCTTTGGGTTTGTTGGTTTGTTTGTTATACCCCACAAGGGTCCATCCCTTTGTAAAATTTTTTTTTTTGATTTTAATGAGAATAAAATAAAAAAAAACAGAACAAAGCAAATCAGAACAGAACAAGCAACACGCGACTTCACAACAAAACAACAGGCTATCAACAGTGGCTACCATAATGTACAGGACTTCAAAACCAGATAACAGGAAATGAACAATGGTTACTATAATATCTCATTTTCCTCAAAAAAGTCTATACCATCACACATGATAAAATCAAAACAAAAGAATAGGACCAATCAAAAGAGCAAAAGCATGATAGCACTTCAAAACAAGACAATATAAAATCGGCAATGGCTACCATAATGTCTCATTTTCTTCAAAATAGCTGTTCATACCATTACACATAATAAAATCAAACAAAACAAAACCAATTGAATGAAAGCATAAGACTTCATTATAATAGGAAACCACCATGATTACCATAATATATCCATTACCATTATGTTCAAAAATAGCTGCCCATGCCATCAGACAATGTAAAATCTAACAATACAAGACAGAACAAAGCCAAACCTAACAAAATGGTGGAAACCATACAAGAGTTGAAGATGACAATAAGAAATTAACAGTAGTTTTCACCTTTCCCTCCCAGATATTTCCTCCCCTTCACTCTTAACTATTTTGCTTTTGGATCCCATTAACTCCTGTTTTTTATGCTAGGGTTCATGCATGAGTTCAAACTGTTTCACCCATGAACGGGATCTCCAGTTGCATCCATTTACCTACAAGAGCCTTGAGATTATTCTACGTTAGAGCTGGGTAGCTTTCCACTGCATGAAAATACTGTATCTTTCCTGTGGTTGATGGGCAAGTTACTCTTGCTTTTTTTCTAGTCTCCTGTCACATGGATCAACTGTTTTCTCTTCTTCGATTTTCAGTCTATTAATTTCCTTTCCAGTTAAATGTGTTTCTTGTATATAGGGTATAGATGGATCTTGTTTCTTGATCCACTCTCCCTGTGTTTCTTTTTATTGCTGAACTGAGGCCATCTATATTAATGGTTACAACCAGCACACATTGGTTTGTCTGCCCTGTTCTCCTCCTGTTGTCGGCCCTCCACTTTTCCCCTTCATTCAATTGCCTGTCCTATTTGGTGATCCTCTTCTGCTGCTGTTCCTGGAACCATGGTCATCTTTCTCTTTCTAAAATATCCTTTAGCAGTCTCTGTAGGGTTGGTTAGATAGTCATTAATTCCTTCAGTTGTTCTCTCTTTTGGTACCGGTATCAAACTCATGACCTTGTGCCTGTCAGGCAGACACTTATGCCACTGAGCTAAATCCCTGGCCCCTTCAGTTGTTCTTTATTATGGAAGTATCTTATTTTTCCATCGATGTTGAAAGATAGTTTTGTAGGGTAATTCAATCTGGGTTGGAAGTTATTTTCTTTCAGGATTTGGAACACTTCACTCCCCACTCTTCTTGACTTGATGGTTTGTATTGATAAGTCTGCCGTGATTCTGATTGCTTTTCCTTTATAGGTGATCTGTTCCATCCCTTTTTTGAGACAGGGTCTCTCTATGTAGTTCAGGCTGGAGTTGAACTCACTCTGTTGCCCAGGCTGGCCTTGAACTCTCAGCAGTCTTCTTGCTTCAGCCTCCTGAGTGCTGGGATTACATACATGTGCTGCCACATAGGGCTGCCTTCAAAAAAGGTGTGTGTGGGGGGTTACTGGGAATTGAACTCAGGACCTTTTGCTGCCAGGCAGGCACTGATCTGCTAAACTATATCCCCAGCCACTCAAAAAATTTGTTACAGTGGGTGATATAAAACATAAATTTAAGCCGGGCGTGGTGGCTCATGCCTGTAATCCTAGCACTCGGGAGGTTGAGGCAGGAGGATCATTGCAAGTTCAAGACCAGCCTGAGCTACAAAGTGAGCTCAAGGCCTGTCTGAACTGCATAGAGAGACCCTGTCTCAAAAATCAAAATAAATAAATAAATAAAATAAAACATAAACTTATTGTGATAGTTGTGGAAACCAGAACATCACAGTGTAGGCATGAGAGGTAATTGCAGCAGTGGTGGGGCAGGCAAAGCTGGCAGGAGAGGGAGAGGCAGTGGGTAGGACAGACAGGTTTGGGGCATGATCAGATGCAAATGGTGAGAGCAAGAGCAGGGCTGCTTTCAGTCAGAACATCTTAGCCTCGGGTCTTGAGTATGTGTCTAGGGTTTGGAGAGGATATGCACACTGTCTTCCACTGGGAGAGGAAACCAGGCATTAAGCAATGGTGTTTGTCAACAAAGGAGGAAGAGCTCCAGGGAGGCTGGGACCCTCAGAGCTATGTGTACCTATGCTGAAATGAGGCGGGATGATATTATGTACTCCAGGTCTTAGGAGCGATGTGTCTGTAAGAACACTGTAAAACAAACAAAAGCTCTACAGTTTGCCTCCCTTTCTTCTGCCGCTCTAACCTGTTCTGGCCAGAGACCTTGCCATCCCCATCTAAAAGGCAAGGTAGCCCCTGGAGACACATATCCAAATATCCAAATAAACTGCTACATCTGCCTATATGTCATGTCACTGGGCTGTGCTGGATTCATCCTGCTCTTGGATTCCTCCCTAGCAAGGCCCCAGCACCAACGCCGACATTCTCCCATGAACACTGGTGTGTAGTCAGAGCCATTAAAAAACAACTGCTCCCTGCCTAGCAGCTGCCTACCAGCTGTCCATGCCTCCTGAAAGAAGCAGTGTCATGCAACTGAGGGCCCGGCCTCTCTTTTCAAACAGACCAGAGACCCAGGAGAGCCCAGGCCCTCCGTTTCCTGCTTCCCTAGCTCAGAAGCAATGGCAGCACCCAGTGAGGTGCTCCCAGTGAGCTATTGCTCCCTTCTAGTCCTGGACCCTGAAATGACTAAGCCAGAGCCTGAGATGGAAGTGAGACTCCAGAGAGGCCTGAGCCTCTGTAGCACCCCAGGGCTTGAACAGGTCTGTGGGGGCAAGGGTCAGCTCCTACCTGTCCCCTATGCAGCATATATTGATGGCTGGGCATCTGGGATGGGCTTGTTCTGAAAAGAAGGGATGATACCTAGGTCCTGTCAACCTGCCAGGTTTCTGCCATCTAAGCAATACTCAGGCCAAGCATTATCCCCAGGGCCTGCAACCAGAGCAGTTAACATGCACTCTGAAAGAAATCATTTGGGAATAAGGTACAGAGTGAGTACAGATACCTGAAGAGTGACAGCAGTGGGGGATTTGCAAGGCTTCCTGGAGGGAGGAGTATGGGGGAGGTGTCCTGGTGTATGAAGTTGTAGACAGTATACCAATGCTGCCCCACCCCGAAGGTCGAAAGGGTTTCAGCAGTTAGGAGGAGAACAGATGCGAGCAAGAGACTCTAGGTTAAGAGGCAGCCTTGGAGAGCTGGGCAAGGCAGAGCTTTAGGGGCCTCATGAGCACTGCCTGGTCATGTGAAGGTTACTGTGCAGGGAAGACCCACCAGCTGTCCAACTTCTCCCTGATGGATTTCACGGCAGCAGGGCAGCAGTAGCTTCTATCACAAGAATGACTTCCTTGCTGTGACAAGTGTGAGGTTCCAGAACTTGGTGGCCAGCTGAACACAGATCCTCTTGGGAGAGAGAGGAGCTGGGAGGCTGATACTAGCCTGCTTTCCAATCTGGTTTAAAAATTTGCCCAGCAGCCGGGCATGGTGGCACTCGCCTGTAATCCCAGTACTCAGGAGGCTGAAATGGAGGGTATGGAGAATTCAAGGCCAGGGAATGGGGATTTAGCTCAGTGGCATAAGCGCCTGCCCTGGCAAGTGCTAGCTACGTTGTGAGTTCAATCCCCGGAACCAAAAAAAAAAAGAGAGAGAATTCGAGCCCAGCTCTATGGTTCAAGGCCAAACTGAACTACATAGTGAGACCTGCTAGAGAGAGAGAGAGAGAGAGAGACAGAGAGACAGAGAGAGACACAGGGACAGAGAGACACAGAGAGAGGCACAGAGAGATAGGTATTTCCCGCCACAAGATCCATGGCCACCAGAGGGCATCACCACTCCATATTG
>PVLA01017433.1:0-17393 GCA_004027455.1 Hydrochoerus hydrochaeris
AAAATAAATGAACATTCTTTATAATAGCTTGATTTTAGTTTATACCCATGCATGAGAAAGTCATAAATTCTTGTGTATCATATCTATATCAATATCACATAATTTAACAACTATAGTCAATCTTTATCCACCAGTAAGAGGATTCATGTTAAAAATACAAATGATTTAATAAATATACAAAATAATTGTAATCATGGTTTTCCAGGCAGATGATAAGGGAAGCATCACTTATGAACAGACTGGCATAGGGACATAGAAAATCTTCTAGGAAAATTTGTAGATGAAATTATCTTATATCTTATCTAATCCTATGGATCTAACTCTATGTAGGAATCACTACTGCTTCATAAATGATTTCAAGCCTGCATGTAACTTTCTCTCACATCCTGTTATGGATTAAAAACTGATAGTCAATTTAAAGCCTGCTAAATTAAATCAGCATAGTGCTGCACATAGATGATTCACCTGAGGAAAGTTGCCATCATAAATAGAGATGTGGAGAAAAATTTAAAAATCTTTATGAAAAAATTTGAACAGAATATATTGAAAAATTGAAAAACATTTTGTGTTCATGGATTGAAAAAAATCAACATTGTTAAAGCATCCATACTACCCAAAGCTATTTATGGGTTCAGAGTAACCTGTCAAATCATCAATAATATTCTTCACAGTGTTAGAAAAAGACAATACTAACATTTATTCACTTTCAAAAAATCCAAATAGCCACTGCCATCTTGAGCAGAAAGAAAGATATTATGCTACTTAACTTCAAAATACACTCCAAAAGTACACTAATTTCAAATACCCAATAGAAGGAATGTTGCATCATGTGGTAGTTCTAAATCTAATTTTCTGAAGAAACTTTACAGCTAAATGAAGAAAAACTCTCAATACTTACAATATAAAATACATTTTATACTGCTGCTTCTTTTTAATACTGTTTTTCTTCTAGTTTACTGTAATTTTTAGAACAAAATATTTTCTTAAACCCCAAATATAAAATTATCATTCAGCTAAAATAGATGAGTGCCATCTTTAGCAGGTGTTTGGTAATATGTTTCACTTTTCTTTTTTTCCACTGTTTCATCTTACCCTGAAAAAAAAGAACAACTTTAAAATATTCTTCAGTGAAATGAGAGGTTTTTTTTCTGTTTTTGTTCATCTTTGTTGTAGACCAATGGAAGAAGGTGAAGATATATTGACCTACATCAGTGTGGGGGCAGATCTGGGATTCTCTGAGTGCTTTGTGTGAGTTACCTGAGAGATTGCATTTTGGAACTGTAGGCATGCCAAATGAAATAGCACTGACCTTTCCATCTTGCACTTTCATGAGTAGTTCATATGTAATTCTTTCATTTGCTTTTATGATAGTAACTGAATAAATATTGTTAACATTTTTGTAAAGATATAATTGCCTGTTTTTATTACCTTAGATTACAAAATCAGTCAACTGAAAGAACAACTTTCAAAACTGTGATAGATGAATATGAAGCACCATTTAATAGACATTGGCACTGCTTAGGAATTTTGAGATGGACAAATTTGAGTTGTGTGAACCAAACTTAAGACTGCACTTCAAAGTACTCATAATATATGCTGTTAAAACACTTTTATCATAATTGTGCAGAAACTCCAGTGTATTAGTGCCAACAGCTTGCATTGCCCACACCCTTTTTCCTAATTTCTCCAGTAATAGAGTTGATAGTGATTATTCCCAGCCCTCTTAATTGATTTCATTCATAAAAATAAGAACTATTTATATGCAAGGATTAATTTTAAAAGGAGTAATTCTTTCTGTGTGTTTCAGTTGTTGAAGCACTGACAGTAAATTCTGTGCCTATACAAATAGGTACTATTCTTGCTCTTTATTTTTCAACTTCAGGTTCTATTGTTACACTCCTATGCTTTTATGCTCACTATGACTTATTTTTCCCTTGGTCTACATTTTATTTTATTAGTACATTTAATTGAGTGATCATCACTTTTTTATTTCTTTTTTATTTTGAAGGTAGTAGATATACAACAGAACAAGACAGAACAATGCCAATTGAGACAGTGGAGAGAATTTGGCACAGAACTTCACAGCAGGTTACCGGGATAACGGTAATAGGTACCATAGCATATCTCCTTATCTTCACAATAGTTGTCTATTCAATTAGGTATAGAAAAATCAAACCAAAGACAGAACATTATAAAATCAATCAAAAGAGAATATTGAATAGAGTAAAGCAATTAATCATAATGAAACAAAACTGAAAACAACACTTGCTTTCAAAGAAAAGATAGAGCAGACTCCCCATATTTACTATATTGCATACAGTCATCCTGACAAGAGATGCTCAGACCTCTGTCTCCAGTTGCGAACGTCGGGGGGGGGTGTATATTTGATTGCAAGCCCACGCACTGGTAGGCTCACAGGAGACACTACTAGATCTCCTCCTGGCTTATGCTGGAGGAAGGTGCCTACCAAGAGGGCAGTCAAATTGCTTCTTTGTGCAGCCTCCTGGGTTCCACCATGGCCATGGCTGGGTCTTGAGGGCTGCTCTCTGGTTCTTTTCCTGGCTCATGCCAGAAGAAGGCACTTACCAAGAGGGCGGATGAGTTGCTTCTTTATGCAGCTGCCCTGGGTTCCACCATGGCCATCACCAGAACTCAGGGGCCGTGCACTGGTTCTCCTCCTGACTCACACCTTAGGAAAGTGCTTACCAAGAGGGTGGCAGATGAATTGCTTCTTTGTGCAGCCTCCTGGGTTCCACCATGGCTGTGGCCGGGTCTCAGGGGCTGCTCTCTGGTTCTCTTCTTGGCTCACGCTGGAGGAAGGCACCGAGTGATCATCACTTAAGATGTTATATATTGAACTGGTCTTATCTCCAGAATTAAAAATATATTATGAAATGAACTCAAAATAATCTACAAAGCATTAATATCTTTTAAAGTGGTATGTGAAATCTTTTGACTCTTCCATTCCCTTTGTCTCTGAAGGTTAGGATCCTAAAAGTGAAAATCAATGCTTGTATCTTGTTTCTTCCATTTCTACTGATAAAATGTCAAAAGAAAATCTCTAGGTCTTTTTCCTGAATATAATCAATTTTAGTGTGCTGGATAACACTCTTTAACACTTACCACATGCTATAATATTGCATTATATTGTACATTAGAAATTAGTCCCATAAGTTTTCTTTTTCCCTACATTGGTTTTGATATACCATGATTTTTTAGTTAGAAAACCAATAAATATTATCTCTAAGTATAGAACAGATCAAGTTTGGGGAAATAAACAGGCATAAAGTTACTTAAATCTCACCAGATGTAGAATATTTTAGTTAATCCTATGTATTTACTCCAGCAAATACTTTTATATCTCAAAATAAACTGATTTATATTTTATAATTATTCCCTTGATTCATGGATACTCTTTTCTTGCTAGTTAATATTAATTTAACAATCATTTGTAAAGCCTAAATTACCTGAATTCATTCATTTACTGGCCAAGTCAGTCTTCCTTAAATATGTAACATGTTTCCATTTAGTATTACATGTAATAGACATAAAGCCAAGTAATTGTATAATTGCATTTTTCTATTTGTCTATGTATTTCCTTTTGATACAGTTCCATAACATAGAATTGTTGTGTCCTGGTTAAGGATTTTTATACCTGTTACTTCACTGAATTTTAGAGTAAGTGTTCACTTGACATTTCATCACCTGAGATGCCATTGACCCACAAAATAGGTTTAAACTTTCCATTTAGGAAATCATGTAAAATAGAACTAGTTTCTGAAGATAAAGTCAACTGAGAAAACTTTCTTAACCTTGTTTTAAACATTACACTTCAAAAAATTCACACTTTATTAAAAAATTATAATTACACTGTTATATTAAAATCTTCCAAATCTCCACATCTTATTTTGCCAAAAGCCATATGGTAATGCTCACAAATGTATGCTTCCAATGTTGGTCCATAAGTAAACTATTAAGTACTATGCCTATTTAGCAGTCCATTATTTTCCTACAAATTCATAATGCTCTGTTTACCATATTTTGTGGAGTTTAGTAAAACTGTTTAATTACTATATGTTTATAATGCATCCTGATTCATTTTACAGAAAATATTGACTTTTCATTCTTAATTCCCTTTATGTTTCCCTTTCAAATTTTCCTGACTTTTGAAATTGACCTTGAGTCATTTTGTTTTGTTCTAACAGATTTCTGCTGCACTGCTGAGGAGTCCTGTAGTTAATCCATGGACAAGTTCAGTGAGAATTGGTATTTTTAAAACTTCTAGTGCTCCTTTTCTATTAACAGTTTGATCTCCCATTTTATTCAGTTTCAAATGCATCAGAAATATTTATATACTATTCAATAGGATGTATGTATTTCCTTTACACATGACATCTCTTTTTTACATTACTCAGTTACCCAAAGATGGAAACATTATTGGGGTTTTATATTTGCTTACATTTTTTATTACAGTTAATGTTTCCTGCTCAATAGTATTATGTTTTTCAGTCAGACTATGATGTAATTTGAAAATCGATCATTACAATTTCACTGCACTATCTTTAATAATAGTTGAATTCATCTTCTTGGGAACTTTAAAATACATTGCTAAAACATAGTACTAGAAGCTTCCTTCTTTGTGTCCTAATTTTAATGTTTCACACATAATCAATGATTGTTTAAAGCCATCCTGAATTTAATCTTTCTTGAAAATTTCTATTTTACTAAGATTTTTCATCAAAAATCAATCTTTGAAGTTTATGCAGCAATTGCATAATATATTCATTCCCTAAAATTGGTATGAAAATAATCCTGAAACCAAATTTTGCAACCTTTTCTCTGAGTTTTGTGGCTTCTGATGTGGATGCTGATCAATTCAGCAAAGGACTTCAGTGTGAAGTCACTAGAATGTATTTGATCTTTAGATAGTTATCTCTGGAAGCAAAATGTAGAAAGGTCTGAAGAAAGGAGAAAAGATATGATTCATCAGCCCTTAATTGTCAAGATGACAAAATGTGGAAAATGAAAGCAAAGCAATAAAATGGTAATGTAATTCTAGTCAAAGAAAGGATTTAAAAGATATATAAAGGGCTGGCATGCAACTCAGTATGTTTATGCGGCATGGGCAAGGCCTTGAGTTCAATCCCTAGTACCTGCCTCCTGAAAAGTTGAGACTAAAAACTGTTGCTCTAGGATTGAAAAATAAAGGAGGGATGAAAGAGACAGATATATGGAAGACTGATAATGAGATTTATCAAGACATTGCAGTAAATTAGATTAGAGCTGATTAGATTGGACTTGATTATATAGAAATGTTCAGCTATAGCCAACAAACTTGCAGATGAGATGTGACTCCTCCCATTGGTGTATACCAAATACCATTCTGGGCTTACAAATCCAGATTCAGAAATAAAATCACAGTGTAAGAAGTCAATATTAGTAAACAGGCACTGAATTAGAAACTTAGTACTTGAGTTAGAAATATTTTTCACACCAATTGTTAAGGGTGAGAAGGAAATCTTTCAGTGGAGACAAAAGTCAGAAATAGAACCTGGAGAGAACTATCAGAAACATTTAGATTGCATTTACTGGCAATGACATTCATTTCACAAGCTTGATTCTTTCCAGGGTTCTGATTGTCAACTGAGTTGGACAAGAATGGAATCAAATTTAATGGTTAGTTTCAATGTCAACCTTAAAGGGAATCTTAATCCAGTTATCATGCAACTTAATTCATGACCAGAATTGTAGAAAGGATTAAGTTCATGAACTGAGTTACCACTGTAACAGGAAACCTGACATCGTGAATCAAACAAAATACAGATTTTTTTTTCCATCACAAGAAACCCAGGTCAAATTTGTACAAAAGGTTAAATGTGGACTTTGGGTTCTAAATTATTTCCTTTGCAATTAACTTCATTTATATATTTTCACATGTCATACTGACTTCATTTTGGGTGTGAGATTAACATTAAATACAAGAAAAATGGGCCAGGAAAAAACTTTTTCCCACATAAAGATTTATTCTTTATTTGGGAAGAAAAGTCCTCTGAAGAGGATACTGGTTTATACCTTATTTAACAGTTCTAGGTCACATGCCAAATCTTAGAAAAACCCATGGCTTAGGAGAAGAAAGTTGTAACAACTGTTTTAAAAAGTGCTTTTCTTTTTCTTGATCTGGATTAGAGGTATTTTTTAAATGAATAGATATCAGCTTCTATTCCAGAATGACTGCAATATCCATTGGCAAGAAATGAGAAAGGGAATGGATTTTAAGAAGCAGGAAAGAAAGGTTAGAAAATATTACAAAAATAAGGGCATAAAAAGTATCAAAGACTGAAGGTGTATAAAGCAAAATAAGACTGAAAATTGTTATTGTATAGAATACTTAGGAGTTGAATTTTTCTCACTGTAAAAATATAAATCTGTATAAATTGGAACTTGAATTGAATGAAGGAAAATTAAGATAACCTTGCAATGAATGGTGGAAAAACAAAGGCATATCAGAAAGGGACAAAAATGCAAGGTCATGACTTTTTATTCATTTTTTTTAAATTTAAAGAGAAACAAAAGCATGTAAAGGGTAGATATACTACAGAATTTAAAAAGAGATAAACAATAAGAAATAGTTGATAAATTACATATTGTCTTCTTAGAAATAGTTGTTCTTTAGCATACAAAGTAGATATTCAAACAATGAGAGTGTAAATAGCTACTCATGCATGAATCTCTATCCTTTCTGTGTTAGAGGGAAAAACAAAACTTAGCAAGACAAAACAAAACAAATTCCTACCAAAATATGAAAACAAAATGTTGTATAAAACCCCAATACAAGGTGATCCACAATGATTACTGTGTTGTTGCTTATTATCTTCAATAGAATTGTCTATATCATCAGGCATAATTGAATATAGCAGTATAATTGAATATAGCAGTACATAAAAATATTAGTAAAAATGAAACATTGTAGACAGTATAAAACTTCAAAGGCAGGTAATTCTCAAACCAGAGTAGATATTCTAGTGAATCTTGTCATCTTAAGTGCAGTTGCCTATACTCTCAGACTTGATACTATCAATCATAACAGCTTTGAATAAAATCTATCAATACAAAACAATGATCTAACAAACCAGACTCAATTATGATCAGTCATGGTAAAGCAGTGTAGGTTTTACAGAGCTTTAGATTAAGTTAATAGGAAATTAAGGATGATTACCATACTATATCTTGTTATTTTTGAGATTACTGTCTGTGCCCTCAAATCTAGAACAGGTAGAATGACTGGAACAGAATATAATACATCTAAGCAGAGTAGTGTGAGTAATGTGGGTTTTAAATCCTGGTGCACTATTAACAATATAGTTTGTCAAGCCCATCTATGTTAGAGATTCTAGCCACCCTTCTCTGCCTCATTTCTGCTATGCTATTTTTCTGCCTTTGTTTGTCTACTTTTGTCCTTCATTCTACTGCCTGCCCCACTCACTGAGGCCTTTCTACCACTGTTCCTAAAATCCTGGTATTTTTTTTTCTCTCTAGAATGTCCTTCATTATTCTCTGTAGGGTTGGATAGGTGGTCCTCCAGTTCCTCTTTGTCATGGAAGCATCTTGTTTCTCCATTAATTTTTACTGACAGTTTTTCAAGATACATCAATCTGGTCTGGAGGTTATTTTCTTTCAGGGCTTGGAATACTTTGCTCCAAAGCTCTTCTTGATCTGATAGTCTGTGTCAAGAAGTCAGCCATGATCCTGATGGGCTTACCTTTATAGGTAATCGGTTTCATTTCTCTGATGGCTTTTAATATTCTGTTTTTATATTGAATTTCTGGTATCTTGATTATTATATGTCTGGGTGTAGATCTGTTTTGGTGGTAGGTAGCTGGAGTTCTGTATGCCTCACATAGCCGAATGTCATTTTCTTTTCCCATGCTTGGGAAGTTTTCCTTAATTATTTCCATGAATAGCCTTTGTAATTTTGTTATTTGTATTTCTGCTTCTTCATTCAAATTTCCTGTTCTTAAGTTATATATTCTCTTGTCATCTTCTAGCCTTTGTATTGTTATTGACTGTTTCCTTGTTATTTTTAAGAGATCTTTCTTTTCATGATCACACATTGCAAACTTGTCTTCATGTTTTGATAGTCTATTCTTAGTTTCTTTTAAGGAGTTTTGCCAGCTTTCAATGGAGTTTTTAATTTCCTGGTAATCTCTTTGAATCTGCTTCCTGAATTCTATATTTTCTTTATATTCTTTACCAAATGTTTCTTTCCTTTTTTTGTGTTCCTCCCTTCTTCCTGAGAGATGCTTAGTATTTCTTTTATTACTCTACTCATATGTTGTTTTACTTGATTTAGTATTTCAGTTTTGAACTCATCCACAAGGTCCCAAAGATATCTCTTCATGTCTTTTGAAGCCATGTCAGATGTTGCATGTTTGCCACCCTCAGTCTCCTTTATTTTTCCCTCTCCTAGATCAGTGCACTCAGGGTTCTGGGCTGGGAGCCTCCTCTTGTCTCTTTCTCCTGTCATGGTCCTGGCCTCTTCCATACAGGTGTACAGTGGAAGTCCCAGCCTCTTTCACTGTGGGCCACAGTTCCTCTGAAGAATGCTGGCAAGGGACCTCCACCCTCTCCTGCCTGCTCTTGTCACTGAGGTGTAAGCAGGGACTGTGTATGCCAGCCCCTCCCCACTGGGCCAGTCAAACTTCAGGGCCCTTCACCAGGTTAGTGCATGCTAGGCACAGGGAACTGATTTGGGATGGCGCATTGGGTCTCAGCCAGGGGTGTGAGCCAGTCCAAGCAAATCCCACAAATCTGCTCTGGGGAGGAAGCAACCAACTGAAGTCACTGTCGCTCCCAGTTCAGGCTCCTCCTGCCCAATTCCAACATGTTGCCCATTTGGTAACACCCTTCCTGTGGGGGGAGTCATCCCCAGCACTGATCATAGATTAATGTAGGACCCTTCACTGGCTCCGCACTCCATTGGGCTCACCAACCCCCAATTTCAGTGTGGCTGTGGTTCCTGTGAGTGGTGGCGAGAATGAGTTTGGGCCACTCTGCTGGCCAGTGTAAATTTGCAAATTCAGACCGGCACAAACTTGTAAGGTAATTTTAGCTGTTCCAATTGTAGCCCTGGGACTGCATGTTTGATGAGCTTTTTTACATTTCAATTTCTTCCTGTGTTAAGAGGATCCATCTCCCTCTGTCTGGATCTCTCCAAGATGTTTTATTCTGGCATATGAGTTGTTTCTCCAAGGAGGCTTTGTATTTTGTTGCTCACTGATTGGCCATCTTTAGCTCCTCAAGAGATAGCTTTTGAAGAACTTGTACTGAATATAATAAAACTTGTAAACTTCTTTTCATATGTATATTGGTCACTTATTTTGTCTTTGTAAAAATCATTCTTACTAAGAGTTGAACCATTTGGCTGGGAATATAACTCAGTGGCACAGTGCCTGCCTGGCAAGCACAAGGTCATGAGTTCAATTCCTGGTACCCCCCAAAAATACTTTCACCATTAATTATATGATAAAACTTTAGCCACAGAAAATCTGTCCTTAGTTTCTTACTTGAGTAAGTGTGAACTTCATATACCATGAATACATGAATGTTCATGATATAATTTATGCTTAACACTATAGTACAAAATAGGGTAACCATAATGTTCTAAAGTACAGTGGAAAGAAACATGATGCAATGGGTTTATACTTAGCAACAAAAACAAACTACAATACACATGACAGCATGAAAAAATTTCAAGTACAGAGTAAAGACAACTACCCTAAAGAGGAAGCACTGGTCCTGGAAATGCAAATCAAAACCACAACAGGATAGGATATTACACATGTTAGGATATTATCAAAAAGCAGAGATAGCAAGCAGCTGGCCATGAGTGTAAGTGCTGTGGTGCCATCCCAGTGCACAGGGCAGACTTGCAATACTGCTCCCAGGTGGTAAGACCATGTTCTGCATATGGGGCCAGCCTAAGAAGCAGGAGAGGGATGGGCAGTTCTGGCCAGGCCACACCCAGTGAACCCCAGGCAGCAGGGGCTAGGAATCCAAATGCGGGCCATTACTGTGCACACTGCAGCACCATCCCAGCACATCAGAGAGACTTCCAACACTCCTTCTGGGTGGTAAGACTACTTCTACATCTGGGGCCAACCAAAGATGCAGGAGAGGGATGGGCAGCCCTGGATGGGCCATGCCCAGTAACTCCAGGCAGTGAGTGGGCCAGAATCTAACCCTGGGCTGAGACCTGGGCAGCATCCCAGCACATGGGGCTAACTAAGAATTTCCCTCCCAGGGGAACTTGGACTACATGGAAGTAACTGTACTAAATTGAAGGGAGATTCAGTAACTGCCTCACCCAAACAGAAGATCTTAGCAGGCCCCTGTCAGTGTGGTGAGTATACCGCTAAAATAGAGGTGTACAGTGGGTAAATAGGGCCAGAAGTAAAGCCTCCTCCAACTAACTGTAAGGCCTTGGTGAGTCTGACAAGAGTGTGGGTGAACCCCCTCTACACACAGAAAACATCAGGCAGAGTGAAAATGGCAAAACAAGAAAGCAAAATACAATCTTAAACACCAGGAGTAAGTACAGGAGACACTAAAATAGAGGACTTCAAAAGTAACACACTAGAAATCTCTGAAAACGTATCAGGTGAAATTAAAAAAAAAACTCCATGAGGCTATAGAGGAAATCAAATTAGAAGTATTCTCCCACATAAAGACAGAAATAACAACCTTAGTAAAGTAGTTGCTAAGCTCAGCTAAAGAAGAAATCAAGAAAAAAGTACTGGAGCATGGGAAACTGATTGAAACCTAGAATGAATAATATAGAATATAAAGGATAGGATTTTGGACCTTGAGGACAGGATTACAGTTAGTGATCATGATAGAACATTTAAAAGTCACAAAGCAGGATAAAATGACAATGCAGAAGCTTCAAGATGATACTAAGAGCAACAATATAAGATTAATGGGCACTAGTGAAGATGCAGGAGTCAACACGAGTGACATATATAAAATATTCACAGAAGGAATAACAGAAAATTTCCCAAACATGGGGAAAATTCTGATATGCAGATAAGTGAGACATATAGGACACCAAACAGTCACGTCAATATAAATCCACACCAAGACACATAACAATTCACCCAGACACATAATAATTAAGAACTCAGACATACAGCATAAAAACAATATTAAAAGCTGTTAGAGAAAAGACACAACTCACCTATAAAGGAAAGCCTGTCAGAATCATGGCAGACTTTTCAACACAAACTCTCAAGTCAATATGAGCTTGGAGTGAGGTACTTCAAGCCCTGAAAGAAAACACCTTTCAACCCAGACTTATGTACCCAGCAAAACTTTCATTCAAATTTAATGGAGAAATAGGTATTTCCATGACAAAGAACAACTGAAGAAATTCATGTCCACCAAACCAACCCTAGGAAGAATACTGAAAGACATACTAGGCAGAGATAAAAATGACCACAATCCCCAGGACATCAACAGAAAGAAACCACCAGGCAAGACAAGCAATTAAATAAGTGGGAAAAGCAGGAAGCAAACAACTGGAACATAAAGTGGCAAAGTCAAGCCAGTACATATCAGTGACATCCATAAATGTTAATGGCCTCAATTAAACTATTAAAAGAAATAGATTGACAGAATGGATCAAGAAACATGATCCCACAATATGCTCTATACAAGAAACACATCTGACCCAAAAGAAAATGCATAGATTAAAAGTCAAAGGATTGGAAATAGTATTGCATACAGCAAGAAGCCAGAATAAAGCAGGAGTAACTATCCTATTTGCAGACAATATGAACTTTCAACCAAAAATAATTAAAAGAGATAAACAAGGTCACTACATACTCATTAGTGGAAAAATTCAAGAGGAAGAACTAACAATTACAAACACATATGCACCAAAAACAGGAGCATCCAACTATATAAGACAGATAGTAAAGGACATGAAAAACCAATTACACAAAAACACAATTATAACAGGAGACCTTAACAGCCCATTGTCACAAAGAGACAGACCAAGTGGACAAAAGTCAGCAAAGAAATAATAGAACTGAATCATACCTGCGAGCAATTTGACTTAGCAGATGTTTACAGAGTGTTCCACCCAACCACATCAGAATACACATTTTTCTCAGCTGCACATGGGATATTATCCTAAATAGACCATATATTATCCCATAAAACATTCCTAAGTAAATGCAAAGGTATTGAAATCATCCCATGCATCATATCTCACCATAGCACACTGAAACTGGAAATCAGTGGCAAAGAAATTGCAAAACTTGCCTAAATACATAGAAATTAAATAATAACCTTTTGAACAACCAATGGGCTACAGATGAAATTAAAGAAGAAATAAAATAATACGTACAAGTCAATGAAAATGCATCCTGTATTCTGTGAGATGTAATGAAAGTGGTCTTAAGAGGGAAATATATAGCAATGAAGTGTCATATCAAGAAAACAGAATGGGACAAATATACAACTTAATGCTCCATCTCAAACTTCTAGAAAAAGAAGAGCAAGCTAAACCCAAAGCTCAAAGAAGAGAGGAAATTGTAAAGATTAGAGCAGAAATCAATGCAATTGAAACTAAAAAAAAATACAAAGAATTAATGAATCAAAAAGCTGGGATTTTTTTGAGAGAATAAAGAAAATTGACAAATCTCTAGCTAACTTTATCAAGAAAAAGAAACAAAAAAAGTCAAATTCATGCAATAAGGACTGAAAAGGGGCAAATTACTACAGATCCCATGGAAATTCAAAAGACCATGAATACCTACTTTGAAAATCTCTACTCATATAGTTTGGAAAACACAGAGGAAATGGACAGATTTCTGGAAACATATGAACTATTAAAGCTCAACCAAGAAAATATAGCAATTTTGAACAATCCTATATTAGCTATAGAAATTGAAAACATAATTAAAAACTTTTCCAACAAAAAAGAGTCCAGGTCCTAATGGATTCACAGCTGAATTCTACAAGAAATTTACAGAAGATTTGATACCAATACACCTTAAACTCTTCAATGAAATTGAGAAGAAAGCAATACTCCCTAAATCATTCCTGGAGGCAAATATTACTCTCATACAAGAACCAGAGAAAGATCCAACCAAAAAGGAGACCTTCAGGCCAATCTCACTAATGAACATTGGTGCAAAGATTCTCAATAAAATACTGGCAAATAGAATGCAGCACCTAATCAAGAAGATTATACCTCATGACCAAGTGGGGTTCATTCCAGGAATGCAGGGATGATTTAACATACATAAATCAATAAATGTGATACACCACATCAACCGAGCCAAAAACAAAAACCACAAGGTCATCTCAAAAGATGCAGAAAAAGCTTTTGATAAATCCAACACAGGTTCATGATAAAAACCTTTCAGAATCTCGAAGTACACGGTGTCTATCTCAACTTTATAAAGGCCATCTATGACAAACCAACAGACAACATTATACTAAATGGACAAAAACTGAAAGCTTTCACTTTAAAATCAGGAACAAGTCAAGGATGTCCACTATCACCACTCCTTTTCAATATAGTTCTGGAAACTCTAGCCAGGGCAATCAGACAAGAGAGAGAAATAAAAGGAATAGAGATTGGAAAGGAAGAAGTTAAGCTATCACTATTTGCAGGTGACATGATATGCTATATAGAAGACCCAAAAAACTCCACTAAAAGACTACTAGATGAAATAAAAAAGTTCAGCAGTGTAGCTGGATACAAAGTCAAGGCTGAAAAATCAATAGCACTCCTGTACACAAACAAAAAACTCACTGAGAGAGAAATTATGGAAATATCGCCCTTTACAATAACATCTAAAAAATGAAGTACTTAGGAATCAACCTAAAAATGTAAAAGACCTATATGCTGAAAATTATACTATGTTACAAAAGGAGATTGAAGAGGATATTAGCAAATGGAAGGATATTCCTTGCACTTGGCTAAGAAGAACCAACATTGTGAAAATGTCCATACTCCCAAAACTGTTATACAGAATTAAGCAATCCCAATCACAATGCCATTGACATACCTAACAGACTGGGAGAAAACACTCCTAAAATTCATTTGGAAACAGAAGAAACCTAGAATAGCAAAGGCAATTCTGGGCAAAAAAGGCAAGGCGGGAGGCATCTCAGTTCCCAACTTGAAACAGTACTGTAAGCCACAGTGATACAATCAGCATGGTACTGGCAAAGAAATAGACCTGAGGGTCAATGGAACAGATTAGGTGATGCAAGCAGAACTACAGAGATACTCAGCAGAACTCAGAGATACCTGATGTTTGACAAAGGGGCTAAATATGTTCACTGGAAGGTTAGCCTCTTTTATAAGTGGTGTTGGAAAAAATGGCTCTCCACATGCTGAAGGCTGAAACTAGATCCATGCCTATCACCATTCACAAAACTAAAGTTTAAATGGATCAAGACTTAAATATTAAAAGAGAAACACTGAATCTACCTTGAAGACAAGGTAGGTATTAATCTTGGAGATATGAGGGTAGGCAGAGTATTCATGAAGAAAACACAAACTGCATGGGAAACACTTCAAAGAATCAACAGCTTGGATCTCATATTATTGAAAAGTTTCTGCACTTCAAAAGAAATCACCAACAGAGTGAAAAGAAAACCCACAGAGTGGGAAAGAATTTTAGCCAGCAACTCATCAGATAAAGGACTTATATCCAGAACATATAAAGAATTGAAAAACATCAAGCCCCCCAAATTCAAAGACCCTCTCCAAAAATGGGCATCTGAGATGAACACAAAGTTCTCAGAGAAAGATATACAAATGACAAATAAATACTTGAAGAAATGTTCAGCATCACTAGTCATTGGAGAAATGCAAATTAAAACAGCATCGAGATTCCACCTTACTCCAGAAAGAATAGCTGCCATCAAGAAATCAACTGATAACAAATGTTGGGGAGGCTACGAGGGAAAAGGAACACTGCTCCACTGTTGGTGGGAGTGCAGACTTGTGCAGCCACTACAGAAATCCATATGGAGAATTCTCAGAAGACTAGGATTGGAAGTTCCATTCAACCCAGCTAGTCCCCTCCTGGGTATTTTCCCAGAAGAACTGACAAGTTCATATCACAGTGATATATGTGCACCCATGTTCATAGCAGCACAATTTGTAATAGCTAAATCTTGGAAACAACCAAGGTGCCTATTAACTGCAGGGTGGATGAAAAAGATGTGGTATTTTCATACAATGGAATATTACTCAGCAATAAAAAAGGATGATCAGGAGGCCTTCATAGGTAAAGGGAGACAACTTGAGACTACCCTCATTAGTGAACTAAATAAGAATCTATTTATAAATATCACATTGTGTCTCTAGTGTAAAGAGTAATAAGTACTCTATGATTAATAAAACCCCAAATATGTAATCACTATTGTAACAAAGAGAAGAAAATAAAGTGCTCTAAGGGATATAATTGCATGTACACTTGAGTGTGTAAAATAGATCATCATATTGCTGAATCTTAGTTGGATTGTTGAGCAGAACTGTTTTCAGTCTCACTGTTTGAATGTCTACTATGTATCCTTTAATTTTGTAACTTGAACAACTATATCCAAGATGACAATATGTAATTTATCAACTAGTGATTTCTCAGTGCTTTTCATCTCTACTTTTTCTTTTTTTCTTTTAAATTCTGTATTGGTGCTACCCTTTTTTCTGTTTTGCTTTTTTCTCTTTAAAGAAAAATTTTAAAAGTGTGTAGTTGCTGTGGTAAAAAACAGAGGAAATAGGAAGTGCTATAAAAGATATAACTGCATGAATATTTAAGTATGTAGGATTGATAACTATATTTCTACATTCTTGTTGGATTGTTGAACAGATCTGTTTGCAGTCCCACTTCCTGAATGTCCACTTTGTATCCTTTAGTTTTGTAACTTGAACAACTATTTTTAAAAGGACAATATATAATTTATCAACTAGAGATATATTATTGTTTATCTTTTTTTGAAATTCGGTAATATTTCTGCTATTTTTCTGTTTTTTCTCTTTAAATAAAATTTTTTTTAAAAAACAGAGATATTAGATATTCTGAAGAGGCAAAGAAATCAATATTTTTACAATGTAAAATTCAAATTAGCACAGACATTGTGGAATAAAACTATAGAGCATTCCCCAAAATTAGGAGCAGAAAACTAGGCTTTATGAAGTATGCATGTAATCCCAGAACTCTGGAGGACTAAAAGAAAGGGGGATTACAATTCTTTCCTGGCCAGGTCAGCTTAGTGACTAGCAAGACCATTTTACAAATTTTTTTAAAAAATTAAAGAGAGGTAGTATTGGAATCCCAAATATTGAGTAGGGTAATCCAAGTATTGTAATCCCTTTCTTAGTCTTCTTCATAATCAAAAAAGTTATAATTGTAATCCCATTGAAATATTATTGGAATTCTGGCAAATTAACTCCAGTCTATCACTTTCAATGCTATGCACAGTGAGAGCAAAGACACAGAGACATATTCAAAATCAGAGGCACCCATAGGGTCCTAAGTAAAATTCTCATGAATATATGTAGACAAAGGCCCTGATCCAAGGCCTCTCCCAGAATTTATTCTCTTGTGAAGAAGGGGGGTTCTGGAGGATGAGGGATAGTGGGGTTCCCTGGAAGTACATAAGTAACTTGAGCTGGCAAGCTAGGTAGGAAGAAAAGCATCTTTGCAAAATGCAGGGGAAGTGACATGCAGAAGTGTCAATCTGCAAAATACAATTAAGGTTCTCTTTTTTTGTGTGTCCCAAGATCCTAATTCCCAGTTTATTATGAATGACATGTTGCTATTTATTTGGTACTGGACTATGATGGCGGTTTTGATTCCAGACAATCATAATGTTGTTATACAAAGATGAACAACCGACTGTGACAAGTGTAACATCCTTGTTAATACAGTAAATTACCAGTAACAATAGCATCTAGCACCACCTACAAACTGAGATTATGGTAACTACTGATTCAGTCCTTTTAACCATAAGAGTGAGATCTTAAGTTATATAATCAAATCCAACATGAATCAGGAAACTTTATACAAAGAGTTGGCCCTTAGTAGAGTGCTTTTTCCCCAGAGGTAGGGGCAATTTAAGAGGGGTAAGGACAAAACAGAGAGATAAATGAAGAGATATTGTAGAAGCAACCCTAGAGGACAAAGAAGATCATACAGTTTTGGGAAATGAAAGAAGAGAGCAAGAGAGAAAGCTCAATGAAAGATTAGTGAAAGAATCAGAAAGACTAGTGACTGCACTCACATGGAAATGTGAGAGATAGTTGAGGAAAGGGAGAAATACTATGAATAGAATAAAAAAATAAAAACCTAAACAAGCAAACAAATAAA
>PVLA01017434.1:0-17398 GCA_004027455.1 Hydrochoerus hydrochaeris
GGAGGAGGAGGAGGAGGAGGAGGAGGAGGAGAAAGAAGAAGGAGGAGGAGAAGGCAATGGGAATAGGATGTGAAATTCAATTTTTGACTGCCAATCTGAATGGTTTGTTTTTACTCTGCAATAAATATCAATCTGTAGGGGTTTTAGTCAAAGAGTAATAGATCACAACTACAAAGAGTACCCTGATGGTGTCTGTGAAAGCAACACACGGTCAGGAGAAAATTATGGAATAGAAAACAGTGGATTTCCAGTTATTGCAATGATTGATCTGTTTGTCTGTTCATGCTGCAAGTTACGGAATTCTGCGGGCCAGGCAACATGCTTTCCATGTCACAGTCCTCTATAAAAACATTTAACAAATGTTGCTAAATGTGTGGTTAGAAGAATAAGTTCTTATTCTATGGTAATGGTTGTGAATGTGAAAGATAAAATAAAATATAAATCAGACACATTATATTGAGCAGGTAGCACTGTAAAGAAATGTTGAATGATTGGCTATGGATATTGAAGGAGAAAAAGAAATAAAATCATTACTTAATTCAGTTCAGTAAAAGTACAGTAAGGAATTTCTATATGCCAAAAGTGTGGTATATGTTAAATATACAAAGATAATATACAAATATACAAAGAGAGCATACGAATTTCTCCATTCTCTTAATAAGAAATTTAATGGCCTCCCATTTTAATTATAGCAATAGCAAAGAAATACACTAAATAAAGACATCTATGTTTTTGTGACTGTTGGGGCATTAAAAAAATGTTTACTTTAGGACTTGTAATCTGTATCTGGCCTCTATTTACAAGGCCTTCTTGAAGCCCAAGATCCCAAAGGGAACAGCTGCAATTCAGTTGACTTCGTCACACTGCTCAACTCAAGCTCAGGTCAAAAAGCGTGCATATCCTCGCACTGCCAAGATTCTCAGGTGTTGCCAGCCAAAGGTCCGGGCCATGGCTCAAAGCCAGGCCCCACTCAAGCCGCAGCTCCAGCCCAGGTTCCCGAAGGTGCCCAGGTCCCTCTGAGAGCGTGAGGACAGAAGAACTGCGGTGATTTCTGGGCTGCTATTTGCATGGAGTTGGTATCCATCTGTGCTGTTTATACAGATAAACACAAGGCACAAAAAAGATACAATAATAATAGAGACAGAGTAGATTAAATAAAGCTAAGAGATATTTATATGACCAAATTGGACAAGTTCAGTGGCATGAGATTCAAAAGGCTGACTTCCTAGATTTGGGGCTTGAATTACTATTTCAAGAGTGATGCCACCAAAAGAGATCCAGTTTGGATCTTCTTTCGGCTCTGCAGCATACATAAGAGAACGTATCAAAAGGCAAAATTTGTGTCTGTGACTTTAGAGGAAATGTCAGCCCTAGTTTTCAAATCACATGGATGAGAAAAAATAGTGGTGTTGTTGCCCAAGATATGTAATACAGTTTAGACATGTGTAGCAGTTTGGAATAAAAATTATAATTGTGGCTTTAATTGTTGAATTTGATTAACTAGTGAGACAACTGTGTGAACATGTCCATAAAGATTTTTAAAAGTATTTTCATATTGTTGAATGCTAGAGAGTCTTTAAAGGGTCACATAACTCTATATGCATTAATTAGGAAAGATATATATCACTTGTAAAGAAAATACAAGTTGCAGAGCAATACTTAGTTTTGTCCAACTTTTGTGATAAAATATGATGAAAATACATTTATAAATATGCTATTTAAAGATATGTAAATCCAAATACATAAATGTAGGTACATATAAACATGTGTGTATATAGCTGTATAAAGCTGTATAGGAAGAAAGCTAATCTTTTACTGGGTAATTCATTGCATTCATTGTATTTTAAGGGATATTCATTACTTTTGTGTTTTTAAAAGTTTTAAAAAGAAAAAGCTATGGAAGAAAATCATTGCCAAGTGACAGTAGAGAGGGAGAGAGAAATAGAGCCAAAGATATACCCTGAAGAAATGCTGTTGCTACAGATAGAATTTAAGTCAAATAGGGGAAGAGGAGGAATGACACGTAACTAAGAGCATGAGAAGAGTGCCCAGAAACTGTTGGTAATGCAGATTTCAAAAACCGTAGAATGACAACCTGAAAGTGGTTAAAGGGGCTGGGAGCTGGGCAGGCTTTGACTAAGCAGTTTTGAGAGCAGTCAGATTGCATTTGTTGAATGGTCGGATTGAAATGAGGACACAGAGGTCTCAATGGCGTCAGGGACCAGGGAATGTGTTTCAGTCAAAGGGAACTGGAGCATGCCTGTAATCTAGAGCTGGAGAGCCAGTGGCCTACTAAAGGTGGAAAACACAAAGGGAGAGGGTGTAACTGCACTGTCACATCCAATATGTTTAAATTTTTTTTCAAAAGAAGCAAATGCAGCGTGCATGATTTCAACACCAAGTATGTATTTGTTCACAATTATAGTTGATCACAGAAAGTCATATTTGGGGATGGGGCTTTTACAACTGAACTTTAATTCCAAACTTTGCCATTTTTTCAGACAAAAACAGGAAGCGGAAAGCAGTGGCCAGGCGGGCTGTCTGGTGTGACGCACACTGCTGGCCCGGACAGCTGTAGTGGATGTCGTCTCAGTTCTGCTGAAATGCAGTCTTTTAAAACTGGATCAAACAACTTTGATCATTCAAAGTGACAGTAAGTGTTAGAATAAACCACAACAACTAAATTCGTTGGCAGCGATGTAACCCCACCCAAAGGTGGGTTCCCAGCCAGCGGAGCGCAGAGGCTGTGATCTCAGACAGGCATCCTCTGCCTCTGCAGTCAGGAGCGAGGCGGTGTTCCTGCCTTTTAAACTCATAGCTTGTCGTTCACTTAGGCGCAAGACAGATCTTAGACTGTTTCCTTCCTTGTCATCCATCAGAAACCTATTAGTACATGATTAGGAAATGTATGTTAATTTTCAATTTAAATTTTTAAGTGGCATTAGCCTAAAAGAGGTCTATCCTGCAGAGCCTGCTTTCTAGAAGAGATGGTCAAGCAGGCAAGCAGGATATGCATTCTAAATCTAACTATATATGTTCCCAGATTATTCGTAAAACTAAATTTAGATTGCCATTTGGGATTATACCTAATACTGATAGATGGTTCACTATATGTAGCACACAGTTATTTTACTGAAGTTCCATCCCAAAATAAATCAACTTTACTTCTTTGGTGTCTAAAACCTTTATAGAAAGTGCAAGTTGTCACCATGACTGTTTTAGTATATGTGGAAAACATGTTAAGGACTTCCTGAGCTTCCTGATGAGGCTCTTCTATGATAATTTCACATACGGCTGGAATCTAAAGTGCAAAACAAGATAAATAAAATTGGACAAGAGAAGGTGGAGCAGGCTGGAGACAGGTGGATGACAGACTTAACATTACTGGATTTATCAGGCATTAGAGGCCCCTTTTTGAAATGTGTCTTCTCTATTATTGTGGTTCCTGTGCCTGTTTCTACTGACACATGTATCTTTCTATTTTTTAGCTATCATTAATGGAACTACTTCTCCTTCCAAGATTATGAGCAATCTGAAGAACATAGAAAGCATCTTTATTCTAAAATCTTTCATTTCCCAGCCTACTACTATGATTGAAAAGAGCTTGAAAATGCCAAAATGAATGGAAGGATGCCTACAAGCGTGTAAGGATGTGGTACGTGTAGATGAGGCTATAATGAAGTCATCAACTTGATTGGCTCAGGAGACACCTAGATTAGTTAAACACTCTTGTGGGTTTGTGGGTGTGTCCTGATGGGTCATGACCTTGGGGACACTATCAGGTCCCTGAACTTCTTTTCCTTTTTAGTCTCTTTCCTCTCCCTGCTCATGCTTCTCTCTCTCTCTCTCTCTCTCTCTCTCTCTCTCTCTCTCTCTCTCTCTGTGTGTCTCTCTCTCTTTCTCCCTCTCTCTGACTGTTTCTGTCTCTCTCACCTTGAAATTAGGCAGATATTTATTTTGACATTGCCTGATAACTTTCTGTACCTCTGGGTATGATTCCTAAAGCATATGAGCTATGAGGCACAACTTCAACCCCTAGTTTAGGGCTCAAAGGTTGACTGAAGTGTAGAGTCACTTGGATTATCAAGAAGAAGGAAGAATAAACTCCATGGGAAAAGGTGTACTTTATGGACAAGCTTTTGCTATTTCATTAAGTTGCCCAGGCTACAATTGGACTTGTGATCCTCCTCCCTTAGCCTCCTAGGGTGCTGGATTACAATCTCACACTATCACTCTCAGTAAAAGGTACATATTTGAAAAGCAAGATGGAGGAATAACTGAAAAAAGAGCATGGGTATGTGCCTATCCATGTAAGGTGAAATGTAGTTATGAATGAATCTTGAATTGCTGGATTAGGTGGCTAGATTAGATAGGAATGCATTTATCAAGGCTGGGAAAACAGAAGAGTAACAGCTAAGGACAAAATGACTTCAGTTTTGGAGACGGTGAGCCTGACCTCTGCTGTGATATACATATGGCTTGTCCTCAGAGGTTCATGTGCTGAAGGTATGCTCCCTGCAGGGTTGAGGTGGCCCTAGGTAATTCCATCATGTGGCTACCTCTGAGAGGTAGGCCCTAGGTAATTCCATCATGTGGCTTTTACCCTCATACAGGGTGTAATGCTGCATCAGGGGAGTGGGTCAGATGGCCAAGGACTGCATTAGTTACTGGATTGTGGTAAGTGAGCCCAGTACCTTCTCTGATCACCCCCCTTTATGTGACCATTTCCCTTTCTACTTCTCTGCTATACTTCAAGGGAACCAGGGGCCCTCTTCAGGATGCCAGAACCATAGCATGTAGACTTTCTGGCCAGATACAGTACTTCATGAGTTACCAGGCCTCTGTTTTTTTGTTACAACAAGTAAAACTGAGTAACTTATGCTTCAGCTTAGTATGTATAAAATTAAATTTCTGATCATGAAAATCACATGAAGAGATCAGTATGTAGCCGAAATTATAACTGGGTCATGACTGAAATGAAACCCTCTTCTCTGCTTTTGCAAAGAATGTGTGTTTCTCTCATACCTTTTGACTGTGACAAGATCATTTTGCACACAACTTATTCATAAGGTTTACCCTGTACCATCTTTCTCTCTTCAGTGACAACACGCACTTTTATTTCTTGTTTAATGCCTCAATTCAGCCAGTGGCACAGATCTGTAATCCCAGCACTAGAGAGGCTGAGACAGGAAGATTACCAGGAGTTTGAGACCAGCCTGAGCTCCATATTGAACTCAAGTCCATCCTGAACTACAAAGAGACCCCCCATTTCAACCCCCCCTCCAAAAGCCTAATTTCAAATAAAAGTGATCAGCTAAAGAAAGGGCCTTCTAATATTCTGATCTCTGTGGGTGACTAAAATCTATGCCATTAACAAAGTTAAAAAAATAAGAAAAGATGAAAATGTCCAGTTCTACTTTTCCCTGTGTAAATGGCATTCTTGTTTGTGGCTTCTGACATCCTTTAGTCAACTTTTTGATACAAAGTCTCACTTCATAGTTTGGTTGCTATGTAGTTTGAACTCACTATATAGCTCATACTGGTCTCAAACAAACTTGACTCTTCTAATTCTTCCACCTTGGTCCAAGTCACTAACATTTCTCATTTTGATAACCATACAACATCCTTGTAGCTGTTCAGTCCATTTCCACTCCTGATACCCTGCAATCCACTCTCCCCAGAGAAGACTGGGTGATACCATCTTGAAACATAGAGCCTCCTTGGGAGCTAATCTTCCCAGGACTCAGCCAATGAAAGAGCAGAGATTATGGGTGTGTGCCATCACACCTGGCTCCTGAATGTAGCCTTAATGTGAGAATTAAGACTCAGGCAGCCTAGCATGTGAGCTAAATTAATGAGATACTGTCTCATGGGATTGTGTGTTTTATGAGCCGTGCAAACACACAGGGACAATGGCAACAGGGGAGTGACACACTAATCAGGCCATCTAATGACAAAGTAGTAGTATGAAGCTGTTCATGCTTCTTGGCTCTGGTGACCTTTTGATTCTTGTTTATTTCTAAGCTTCTCATGGTCCCCAAATCCATTTTTACCTAGTTCTATGAGACTAATATATTTTCAATAAGTTTTCTTTACTTCAATTAGCCAATTTGTTTCTGCCTTTTTTGATAAGAAACCTGGCTAAACTTCAAGATAAGTAAAGTCATTCAATCAATAAGAAAATACTGGGAAGCTGGTAACTTCTGTAAAAAAAGAAGTAGGAAAAGAAAAAAGAAAAAGAAAATACTATTTATTTTCTAAATGAATCTTTAATAGAAATAAAGTCATGATTGCTACTAAAGTCATTGAATATATAAGAAAAGATCTCAGTCATGACTACTCTTCACTGCATAGGTAGGAAGTTTCTAATAAGATTCTATTAAGTTAATTGAGTAATTTTACTAGGTTCTTAGTTTTTTAGGTTGTAAAGATTTATTTTTACCTGAATAGGAAATGTATGCTATTTTAAAACATTCAACAAACATGTATTGAGTAGCTGTTGTATGCAAAGCTGATGTTGAAAGGTATTCTCATTCATCTTTTTGTACTTTTACGTATTTCTCATACTGATTCTGTATGTTAAGTTCCTGTCCTCATGAATCTTACATTTTAATGGAGGAGATGGGGGGTGAAAGATAATACTAAAAATAGTAAGTTGTAGTATGCATAAAAGACATAAGTAGGAGGCAAGGAAATGACTTTAACAGTGAGAACTGAGATGCAGTGATGAGAAAGGACCTCCCCAAGGACAGGACTATGTGCTGAGATCTAGAGGATGTGGATGCTGCACAAAGATCATAGACAAGGTCATTCTGGTTTCACCGGTTATAAGTTGGGCAACTGATCTAACCTCTTTGTGCCTTCGTCTCTTCTTTGTGAAATGTGGACAGCTGTGCTACCCATTCCATACAATGTCTGTGAGGACACACATGACACATAGCATGAGCAAAACAATACTAGTCATTATGATGAGATTATTCTTACTATTCAAAAAAGAGGAACCAGCATGTGTAAAAACTCGAGGCAGGAAAGATTAGTGTTACTAGAGCAAAGTGGGCAGAGATAAGAGGCACAAAATCAAGCTGGAAATACAGACAAGATCAGATTATGTAAAACCTTGTGGTTCATAGTGAAGGGTTTGGATTTTTTTATATCAGATAGAGAGTCATTGAAGAACTTAAGCAGCAGATTGATGCTACTGGATTATATTTTAAGATTATCACTTCATCTGCTCTGGGGAAGATGGACTTTAGAAGAGCAGGAGTGAGAATCAAGTAAATAGTTAGAATGGTGCTATACAGTTCTCAAAGTGAGAGATGATAGTAGCTGAGACCAAGGCAGGAGGAGTGGAGAAGAGAGGACAGTCAGGATGTATTTTGGCAATAGACTTGTCAGTATTTGTGCATTAGTTGAGTTTGGTTTGAAAAAGAGAGAAGGGAAAGACAAAGACAGATTGCCTTATGTAGTTGTATAAGTTTCACTGTATAAGAGTGCAGTGACAAGGGCAAGTGGGAGTCAAAAACTAGCTCACGTTTGGCTCAACAAGTCATGTCTTCTAGCATGAGGCTACATCCACTCATGTGAGGCGGAATTTATACGAAGATGGTACATAGCTAGAAGGAGACATGGCCTTTATTTCTGGCTTGGTTTTAAAATGATGTTACAATGACAGAAATGGGGACAGTGGATTGGAAGGGAGATAGAGTTATGAGGTGAGAAAAATCAAGAGTTTGGACCCTTGTTAAGTTTGAGATGATCCTGAGGTGCTAAATAGAGCTATCAGGTTGGTAGCTGGTTGCTTAATACTGACGTTCTGTTCCTCAGCTTTGTTATTTCTAATAATTTATCTGTAGGATGCTTTTGAGTCTTTAGTCAACACAACCATATTTATATTCACAGCATGACAATTTTACTGACTTTTTCCAATCTCTCTCTAAGTATATTTATATAACTCTATCTTATCTATTCTATTTATCTATCTAGATTATATCATCTAAATAGATATTGAATATGAATTCATTTTCTATAATAGGTATAAGATTATCAGATGTTTTCTCTTTTATTCTTTTTAATAAATTATGCTTTCCTAGAAATTTATTCATTCCACAAAAACTGTCAAAGTTATTGATAAAGTTGTTCATAATAATATGACAATAATATTCTTATTTTCTAAATCTGCTTTTTAAAATTTTGTGTGATCTTTCTTTTTTTTCTTGATCAGTCTAGCTAGATGTTTAATAATTTTATCATTTATTCCAAAGAACCAAATTTGGGGAGTGATTGCTAATGGTATGGACATTCTTTTTGAAGTGATGAAAAATGTTTTCAGATTAAATAGTGTTGAAATTCATACTACTCTGTGAATATACTAAGAGCTACTGAATGGTACATGTTAAAAATGAATTTTATGTGTTGCCACATTTGAGCAGTTATATATTATATATTATATGTTATATGTATTATGCATATATATATATAAAATACAACTTGTATAATTTGTCTATAATATTATTTAGTTTTTATATGATAAACATCTTTTGTATTGTGTCTCCAGAAAGTTTGTGTGTTGAAAATTTAACTCCCAAATCATATGCTATGGATATCTGGAGATGGGGGCTATGGAAGGTAGTGAGGATTAAATGAGGCCACAAAAAAGAGCCCCCTGTGGTGACATTAGTGAAAGATGGAGACAGTGGCCTAGGCTAGCACACATGTTTTGTCTTAAACATGTGACATCCTTCTTCATGTTATAATATAATAAGAAGGCCCTCTCCAACACCCGGGCAGCGTGCTTGGACTTTGCAGCCTCCAGAACCATAAGCTAAATAAATATTTGCTATAAATTCCCCAGTCTCAGGCATTTTGCTATATCAACAGAAAGTGGACTAAGACATAGTTTGTTTTAAAATATTTCTGGGGATTGAACCCTGTGCCTTCACACTGAACTTTCCCAGCCCTGTTTCATGTTTTTATTTTGTGACAGGGTCTCACTAATGTGCTACATTGCCCAGGCTAGGGTCAAACTTGTGATTCTTCTGCCTCACTTTCTCAGAGTGCTAAATCTACAGATGTGTGCCATCTGTAATTACAGATGTGTGCCCACAGTAAGACATACGATTTTAACAATTAACAATATTGAAATAGTATTGCTGAGAACGTTAGAATATTTATTATAGGGCTTACTTAAACCTGTAATTTTAAATGATGATTGTTACTAATCTCCAGAGAATATCAGTAAATAAACCAATCTGAGGAAAGTAGGTCACAGAATACAGTCCAGTTTAAACTTGGCATTAGATGATCTGATGTTTCTTTCTGCACCTAATCGCAACGTTCTAATCAGTCTATGATTCTGACCTTCCAGGCAGTGGGTAGTCTATTATTACTCAGTGGCTGCTGAATCCAAAGTCAACATTTTGAAAGTTAAAGAATGCCCATCGTCTTTCAAAATCTTTTGGCTTACTAAAGCTGAGACAACAGAAGCTGTTGCCAAAATTTTGTTACTCATGCATATGAACTAAACAGAAAACAGGATATAATTTGCAAGGTGAAAAAAAAAAGAGATAATATATGTGCTTCCAAACATAATGTAAAACATATAAAATATATTAAAAAATAAAGAAATTATTGCAAAAGTATAGTCTTGAGAAAGTATATATCAAATTTTCCCATTTCTCAAGATACACTGTTCTTTTCTCCTATAGACACTAAACCAAAAATATTGAGCTTAAATTCAAAAATATTAAATTTTATAAAATCAAGTGTCAGATCTTCTCTATCTAAACACAGTCAATAAGATACATTCTTTATTTTCAGAGATCTGCAACCCATAAAATTAAAAAAAAAAAAAAAAAAAAAAACAATTGGCCATAATTGCCAGGCAGGCGCTTATGCTGCTGAACTAAATCCTTTGCCACATGTCATATTTTTTTGCATGTCATTTTGTAAGAATAAATACAGTTTCCTTTATAAAAGGAGTAATTATCATTTATATTATATATATAAAAACCCAATTTATTATTTAATAACTCTTTTTTTCTGGAATTATTCTCATCTTTCTATCACATTGAAAGTTTCTTTTTTTAAGCAAAAAATTTCTAGAAACAAAATACCAGGAGAAAAATTAGAGGTTAATATAAGAATTTTGTTCAAAAGGCATTTGAACTGGGCATAGTGGTGCATGCCTGTAGTCCCAGCGCCAGGGAGGCAGAGGCAAGAGGATCACATGAGTTGGAGACCAGCCTGGGATACATAGTAAGTTCAAGGACAGCCTGGTCTGCATAGAGAGACCCTGTCTCAAAAAAAATTTTTTTAAAAAAGGTTTTTAAAACCTTGAAAACTTATTTAATCTCTTAACTAATGTAAAACACCTTTACTGAAGAATAAAATAGCCTTTATATGATGATTCATTTAACACAGTGATAAATTTCCTATTTAGAAAACTGGATGTCTAATGCCTAAATAGTGCCCCAGGACACTTGGGTTTGTAGGGATATAAAACTCCTTGTCCATGAGAATAAAAAGAATTAAGTTGCAAAGGATTTAACACACAGGTGCCTGTGCAGAAATTGGAAACCAAAATGACAAATACAGTTTTAGATTCAGCCATTCATTCTCTTTAAATAACCTTTGCTGTGAGAGGTTAAAATACTGAGAGAATATGTAAGTGTGAAAAATGGTTTGTTAAATATTTCTTGTTGAATCTCAAGGCATGAATGCTTTCCTGCAGGCAGTAACCTGTATCAAGGCTTAAACTCATTCCCAGAAGATCTTTGTGACTCATAACAAACAAAGGATTTATGTACTTATTTTATAAAGCATTCCCACAATTAGTAAAGAAACATTAATCAGTCAAATAACTGATTCAAGGTATGAATGGGCAACTCACCAGATATGTAATAAAAATATAGGGTCAGGGATTTAGCTCAGGGGCATAAGCTCCTGCCCACCAAGTACGAGGTCGTGAGTTCAATGCCTGGTACCAAAAATTTTTAAAAAGTGCATAAAAATATAAAATATTATTAAAATTCAACAGGTAAAAAAGTATAAATTAAAAAAAATTTTTTTGAATCAGAGATATTGACAAGATTGATGATAACAACTGTTGAATAGGTGTTTGGATATGAGATAAGCTATTACAAATTTGTAGAATTATAAATTTGTATGAATTATACAATCAGTAGAATTATAGATTTGTGAAAGAATTTTGCCTTAGAATAAGTTACAGGACATTATGGCAGTAGGAGGCTGAATCTGGGATGTTTTCCCTGAGGTCACTTCCTCCTTCCTCTATTACAACTTCCTTTTTCTTTTCCCAATGTGTGTGAAAAAAGTTCCAATCAGCTCCTTGCGCTTCATCAATGCCCTAAGCACCACCCCTGGTCAGAGTTATATATAGATCCCATATGCCATGTTCCAGTCAGAGGAAATCAGACTGCCTTTGGTTGTGAGCTCCTCTCCATGTCCTTGGAATAAAGGCCACTTTTTACTTTTATATTTTTGCTCTTTTATTGCGTTGAAACACGCTAACATAATGGCGCTAAAACCTGGGATGACAGAGTGAGTGGCTCCTGGGAACCACTCCCAGTTTGAGCTCCCCTGCCAATCTAGGGACCATTTCTTGGAATAATTTCTCCTTTCAACAGAAGCTGTTCAATTTGTCACCATCAGCCTGCATACAACATTGGCCTATCTCATTTATCACAGATGAGCCATTTTCCATCAGGGGTTTTCTGTTACCATGGGCTGGGCTCATGCTGGATTACCCATTGCCATCCCTGGACTAAGATAACAGTTATCACGTTCCTTGGACAGTCTGAGGCAGAACTGTTATTATGGTCCTCTGGGATCTTGACCTGTGCTGTTTGGTGATAGCCGATGAGATTGGGTTGGAGCCTTCCTTATCACACTTCCAAAATAGGTGACAATCTTTTTTGTTAAGTATGATCTGAGACAACTTTCATGTTCCTTAGGGGGGGAGCTAAAGCTCTTACATCCTGAGGCAATGTTGTTCTTTTGGTTCACTTTTAATTCAGTCATGGGGAATACTATTTCCTGTCCCCCAAAAAGCACACCTTTCGGGTGTCTGGTTCATAACCACGGTGCTCTTGGCCTAAAGAAGGCTATAAATATCAGAAAACTAATTTTTCACTGCCAGGTGGCATGGCCAACCTATAAGCTTAACAGCAGCCCATGGCCTAAAGAGGGGATGTTTGACCCCTGTATTCTTCAAAATTTATATAACTTTTGTTACACTGGCAACAGGTTAGCAGAAATCCTATATGTACAGGCCTTTCTTACCCTAAGGACGTGCTCTTGTCTCATTCAGTCATGTACAACAGTCCAAATATTTCTAGATAACTCTACTGTACCAGAAATTCCCCCTTCTTCCCCACCGGACCCCTTAGGTGATGTGCCTCCTGTCTTTACTCCTCCTCCTCCATATCCCCAAAAGCAAACCCCACAGCCTTCTCAACCAAAGGTTTCTGTGCCCCTCACGCCAACCTCTCCCCCTCCCTCACTCACAGAGGCCTCTAATCCTTCCCTTAGTTTCTTCCCCAGTCTGATTTCTCAATCTCCTCCACCCGAGCCATCTATTCTGATGGATGGTTCTTTACCCCCTTCCCCTGATTCACTATCTTCTCTGCTGGGTCACCATATGCAGTCTCGTGCGTTCCAGCCTTCCAAGAGGCCACATGGTTCTCATGTGGCCATCTTGCTGCAGCTCACATGGAAGACAGCAGCCATCTTTCAGCCCTCAGCCACATGACAGTGCACTGCCATCTTGCAATGGGGTCACAGGGTCAAAGGCTGTCATCTTGCGGTCCTTCATCATGTGATCAGCAGCAGCCATCTTGCTGCAGGTCACATGATGACCAGTTACCATCTTGTACTCCCTCACTGTGTTACCAGCAGCAGCTCTCCTACTGTGGGTTACACGGTAATCCACCGTCTTGTGTTTCCCTGTCTCATGGTAATGAGCAGCCATTTTGTAGGCAGTTATCAGGTAATTGCCCACATATGCTTGCTGTACAATTGGCCACTTGGTGGCCATCTACTCCACAGCCTTCTCAGCCTCAATCTCTACTCCCGCTTTGGGAACAGGCTAGCCCCAAAGGATTAGTTCATAGTCATGTTCTTTTTTCCCTCAGTTTAGCGTATCTCAGTTTAGCCATAAATCAGGTTGCTTCTCTGTTGACCCAAAAAATTATATTAGAGAATTTGAATTTATAACTAATTGTTATGATTTACATTTCAAGGATATTTATGTGATTCTGAACACCACCCTCAGCTCACAAGAGCAAGCTCAGCTGTGGCAAGCAACTCTAGAAGAAGCTGATCACAGACATAAGGCAAATACCACTGAGAATAACCCTGAGCCTACTGCAGTGCCTGAACACAATCTTAATTGGGATTACCAAAATGGAGAGGTTCTTATAAAATACATAAGATGATTGAATGTATAATTGTGGGCCTTAATAAAATAACTCACAAACAAACTAACTATAACAAACTTTGATAACAGGTCCAAGAGGCTAATGAAAATCCAGCTGTGTTCCTAAATCAGCTTAGGGACACCTTATTTAAGTTTATTAATGTAAACCCAGACTCTCACGAAGGGACGATTGTTATTAACTCTTACTTTATTTCTCAGTCTGCTCCTGATATTTGTGAAAAATTATGAAAGGCTGAACTTGGCCCTCAAACCCCACAGGGAGACCTTCTTAATATGGCTTTCTGTGTTTTCAACAACAGAGAAAAAACTCAAAAAGTGGAAAAAGAGGCTCAAGAAAGAAACTTGCCAAATAGCAACCTGATCTTTTAGCAGCGGCACTTGGGGCTCCCAAGACAGGAAAGCCAAACAAGGTGGAGCTGCCCAAGCCCCTCCCAGACCACACTTCAAGTGCATCAAAGAAGGACATGGGCCAAGAGAGTGTACCAACTCTGGCATTGCTCTGGGGCTTTGCCACTATTTCAGTCTCAAGGGCCATTGGAAGAGCAACTGTCCTAGCTGCCAGAGAGTGGGGGTAAGCCATCTTCTAACTCCTTGCCCTCACAGGAGATCTCATCACCACCAGATTCATTGCTGACTGATCTACTCAGACTTCCTGCTGAAGACTGACAGGCTTGGGGCCCACAGCCCCCATTAAGGTATCCTTCTCAGAGCCCCAAGTCTCACTGGAGGTCTCAGGTAAGATACTATTTGTACTTGTAGACAGGGGGGTGACTTATAGTGTACTTCCTGATTTTTCAGGCCATTGTATTAACTCCTCAGTCTCTGCAGTGGTGTTGATGGCCAACCTACACAGCCTCTGCAGACAAGGCCTATTCATGCAGGTTCCAGACTCTCTTCTTTACCCATAAGCTTTCTAGTAATTCCAACATGTCCCACACCCTTCTTAGGTAGGGATCTTCTTCAAAAGCTTAACTTCTCCTTTACCTTCTCCCTCCCCACAGCTCTAGCCCTCCAAACATCCTCACAGTGTACTGCAAAGTCCCCTCCTCTCCCTTCTTCTCTGGTTGATCCCATAGTTTGGGATACTTCCAATCCCACCCATGCTACCCATGCCATGCCTATTTCAATTCATCTTAGGGATCCTTCAAGTTTTCCTTGCATCCCCCAATATCCCATAGCTCCCAAACATATACAGGGACTTAAACCTATAATCAAGCACCTTTTAAGCAATGGTTTTCTTAAACTTACATATTCACCCTATAATACTCCTATTCTCCTGGTACTCAAGCCTGATGGGTCTTCTTGTCTAGTGCAGGACTTTAGGGTAATGAATAATGCTGTTACCCCAATTCACCCAGTGGCACCAAAACCTTATACCAGGCTCTCTCATATCCCTCCCTCCACCCCTCACTTTACAGTCGCAGATCTTAAAGATGCCTTTTTTTACCATCCCCGTACACCCTGATTGTCAGGATTTCTCTGCATTTACATGGAGTGATCCAGACACTCTCAGGTCTCAACAACTTACTTGGATAGTGCTCCCCCAAGGGTTAGTGAGGGATAGTCCTCACTTCTTTAGCCAAGCTCTTGCTGCTGACCTTGCAGCACTTGATCTCAAACCTAGCACTTTCCTTCAATAAATTGATGACCTTCTCTTCTGTTCTCTATCCCATACATTAGACATACAGCATTCAGCTGGTCTCCTTAATTTTCTTGCCAGTCATGGGTACAGGGTTTCTCCTGCTAAAGCCCAAATAGCTTCCCCAAAAGTCAAATATCTAGGTCTCTCTCTCTCTATCTCTCTTTCTCTCTCTCTCCCTCTCCTACCACTCATTCCCTCACTACAGATTGTAAGGCAATTCTTCAGGATCTCCAGATGCCCACAACCAAACTGGTTATATCTTTCCTAGGTTTAGCTAATTTCTTTCATCTCTGGATTCCTAACTTTGCAGCTCTAGCCGAAGCCCTCTACAAAGCTTCTAAAGACTCCTTATCAGAACCCCTAGACTCCACTATGCCTACACATGCCTCCTTTCATAAATTGAAAGAGGCTTTCCTAAGGGCTCCAGCCCCCACCCTTCCTGACCCCACCCAACCTTTCACTCTATACACTATCTCTCAGAGTCACAATGCTGTAGGTGCCCTAGGACACAAAAAGGGACCTTCTTTTTAAGCGGTAGCCTACCTGTCAAAGCAGTTAAAGAACACAGTAAAAGGATGGGCCCCTTGTCTCTGAGCCCTTGTGGCTGCATCTCTACTGACACAGGAAGCTAAAAAGTTTACATTAGGGGAGTCCATTACAGCACACTCACCTCATCATCTAAGTGAGCTTATCTCACATAAGACACTCCCTGCCCCATGACCCTTTCTCGCCTTCAACAGGTACATCTAGTCCTCTCTCAAGACCCTTCTATCTCTACTGCAATTAGTGGTCCTCTTAATCTGGCAACATTGCTTCCCACCTCAGAAGGCCACCCTCGCTATGACTGTATTGAAGTCTTACAGATGACTCCCACCCCTTTTCCTCACATTAGTGGCACACCTCTCTCTCTAGCCTTTGACACATGGTTCATAGATGGCAGTTCAACAAACACAGACAATCAAAAGAGAGCAGGATGTGCAATAATTAAGCAGTCAAAAGTTATAGAGACTAATCCACTGCCACTTGGGAATCCTCCCAGAGGGCAGAACTTATTGCCCTTACAAGGGTTCTTACACTAGCAAAGGATAAATTCATAAATATTTATACTGATTCAAAGTATACATTTAGCATTTTACACCCCCATGCTAGTATCTGGCAAGAAAGTGGTTTTATCAACTCTCAGGGAACCCTCATCATTAATGCACCTCTTATCCTTAAACTCCTAGAGGCAGCACAACTCCCAAAGCAAGCAGCAGTTATTCATTGTAGGGGACACCAGAATTCCGCAGATCCCATTGCTCAAGGCAATGCCTTTGCAGATTCACAAGCCAAGTTAGCTGCACAAAGGCCTTACTTACCCTTCTCATCTTCTCCCATTAGTCCCAAACAATCTACCTCAACCTAATTATTCACCAGAGCAACTACAGTTACTTCATAAGCCAGGTTACACACAAAACATTCAGGGATGGATTTTCCAAGAATCAAAACTTGTTCTCCCAGATCAACAGGCCTTAGACATCATCACTGACTTACATAACTGTTTCCATATAGGATCACAGGCTCTATACAGACTCTTAGCCCCAGTAGTTACACATCCTTCTCTAAAGGCTATCATACTTCAGATTACTCACACCTGTCATCTCTGTGCTAGGAACTCCCCTCAGGGACACATAGCACCCCCTTCTGTGGGAGACAACTCCGTGATTCCTTTGGAATCTAAAACAATTACTGTGACTTTGATTATTTGGAGACTCATTTCCTTATACTGATATGTAAAAAGCTGGCTAGGATGTTTCCTTCTCTCTTCAATTGGCTCTAAGCATTGCAAATAAGGCTAGCTGAGCTGCTAACATGCAATTTCTATAGCCCACAGACAGTCCTGTTTCCTTGCACAGTGTTCTCCGTACAATACATATGTACAGGATTGAGCACGTAAGATGTTAGAGCAAATAGCTCCGGGAATGTCAACTGGGCATGAGCCTCAAGACAGTGGCTATGACTCCCCAAGGCACAAGAGTTTACATTTCAGAACCAAGGGGATAGCCCCCTAAAACAATTCCATTGTTACCTAAATTGGATTATGTAAATTGATCCTTCCACATATCTTTATCTCTGCAATCTATAGAGATGCCAATCTTGCACCTGGCCAACCAGCTCAAATTACTCATGTAATTCCCCCCCCATCCTCATTGTCACTCATCCCTGACCCACCCCCCTTTATTCACAAGACAATAAATTCTGGGAGAGGCCTAGGATCAAGGCCTTTGTCTGCATATCCTCGCAAGGATTGGACGAAGGAT
>PVLA01017435.1:0-17390 GCA_004027455.1 Hydrochoerus hydrochaeris
GACATGGAACCCAGGCCTTGCACGTGCTGGGCCAGGCTCCACTGCTGAGCTCCACCGCAGCTCATCAATCTCTTGACCGCCCCAGACACAGAATCAGTCTGCGTCCCTTCCCCATGGGCTTCAGTATGTTATTCTAATATTTATAGATACCAGTTGAATATCCCTCATCTGAAAATCTTAAATCCAAAATCTAAAAGTTTCTGTTGTTTTGCGACACAGTTTCTCTCTGAGGCCCAGGCTGACGTGGCATGCCTTGCTTGGTTCAGGTGATCCTCCTGCCTCAGCCTCCTGAATAGCTGGGAATTCAGTGTGTGCCACTGCACCCAACGCAAAATCTGTAGCTTTTTTTTCTTTTCTTTTCTGCCAGCATAATAGTTCATGCCTATAGTCTCAGTACTCTGGGAGGGTGAGGCAGAAGGATTGCAAGTTGGAGCCCAGTCTAGGCTATTTAGTGAGTCTTTGCCTCAAATTAAAAACCAAAAAGGGCTGGGCATGTAGCTCAGTGTGGGCCCCCAGGTTCAAATCCCAGTACCCCCCCAAAAAAAACCCCAGTACCCCAAGAGGGAAAAAAAAAAGCTGAAACTTTCTGGGCAAGGAAAAGAAGCTCAACAGGTTTTGAGCATTTCAGATTTTGGATTTGCAGATTAGGGACACTAAACCAGTAGAGTCTGAGCAGTTTCCAAAACTCAGATCTGAAACATTTCTCTGAGATGAAGACTGCCGCATGGGATTGCCTGAGTTGGGTTCCGTGAGGGCAGGGCCTGTACCGTGGATGGCACCCAGGCCTGATACGCTAGGCGAGGCTATACCATTCAGCTATACCCCAGCCCTTTTCTAAATTTTGAGATAGGGTCTCGCTAAGCTGCCCAGGCTGAGCTTGAACTTGAGCTCTTCCTGCCTCAGTCTCTTGAATAGCTGGGGCTACAGATGTGCGGCATGCCCTGGGCCCAGAGCTGACTGTACCCTAGGCTCTGGGCAGGCACCCGCCCTCCTCGGGGTGCCTCCCGGGCTCCGAGGGGATGAGGTCTCCTGCGGGGCCCTCCTTTCCTCATGAGCTCCGCCAGCAGTGAGTGGCCTGAAGGTGCCAGCCCCTCCCTGCCCAGTGCGGAAGTCCCCGCCCCACTCACCCACAGCCTCTACCCACAGTTCCGGAACTTCAAGATCATTTACCGACGCTACGCCGGCCTGTACTTCTGCATCTGTGTGGACGTCAGCGACAACAACCTGGCCTACCTGGAGGCCATCCACAACTTCGTGGAGGTGCGGCGCGGCCGCCCGGTGGCCCTGGGGTGCTGGGACCCACCCTCGTCCTGTCTCCTGAATCCACCCCCCCACTGATGTCCTCAGCCACACTGCTGTGGCTGTCCCCGTCTGTGTGTGCCCGTTCCGCCATCTACTGCCTCTGCCTTAGTCTGGCTCTTTTCTCTCTTTGTTTCTCTCTCTCTCTCTCTCTCTCTCTTTTCTTTTTTCTGAGACAGGGTCTCGCTAATTTGACTTGAGCTCACCACATAGCCCAGGCAAGCCTGGAACTCAAGGAGATCCTCCTGGCTTAGCTTCCTGAGTGCTGGGAGTGCAGGCGTGCGCCGTCACACCCCACTTTCTTTTGTTCTTTTGAGCTGGGGTCTTGGTACGTAGCCCAGGCTGGCCTCAAGCTCTCTGTGGTCCAGGCTTCTGCCAGCTTTCTCTGTTCTCTCCCAGCGACCCCTGTTCTTGTTTTCTCCCTTACCATCTTTGTCTTACTGTGTCTTGTCTGTCTGTCTGTCACTCCACTCCTGTTCTCAGTTTCTGTTACTTTTGTTTTCGATTTTTTTTTTAAATTTTGTCTTTGGAGACAGGGTCTCTGTATGTAGCCCAGAGTGGCCTCAAACTCAAGATCTTCCTGCCTCAGCCTCCTGAGTAGCTGAGATTACAGGTGTGAATAAGCATGGGCCACTGCTTTTGCTCAATCACATGGCTATTGTGACCCTCATTACTCTCTCTGTCTCCCCTGTAGGGTCCCCCACTTCCCTGTGTCCTTGGCTCCCTCCCGGCCCGTGTCTCACCACTTCCTGTCTCCCTCGCCCAGGTCTTGAACGAGTATTTCCACAACGTCTGTGAGCTGGACCTGGTGTTCAACTTCTACAAGGTAGGCTCCCGCCCAGTGGGGAGGCCAAGCAGGCGGGGACTGTCCCTGATGCCAGCTTCCCGCTCATGGCTGCCCCTGCCCACAATGCAGGTTTACACAGTGGTAGACGAGATGTTCCTGGCGGGTGAGATCCGAGAAACGAGCCAGACGAAGGTGCTGAAGCAGCTGCTGATGCTGCAGTCACTGGAGTGAGGCGCTGCCCTGCGCCCGGCTGCTGCCCATCCCAGCCAGGCCCACCTGGCAGCCTCCCTGGAGGAACAACCCTGGCGGGGCCTGGGCCACCAGGGAGGCCACATCCCTCCGCCTCTGGGCCCCAGTGTGAGCACAAGAGGCCATCCCGTGTGTCCTGAGTAACCATGTCACTGTCGTGTGATGCTGTGAGAGTGTGTGTGTGGAGCCCCCAATAAACCTGTGTTCCTGCCTGGCCTTGCTGTTTCCGAACCCTTGACTCTTCCCTGGGAACCTAGCCATGTCCTCAGTCCATCAGCAAGTCAGTCAACAAATAGCCCTCTGTATTGTGCAAGGTGAGGTGGGGGGACCGTAGCACATTGCACTACATTACACAGTAAGACTTTGTCTCAAAAAAAAAGTTTGAAACCATGGGTGTGGTCTCCACTATTTGGGAAGCTGAGGCAGGAGAGTTACTTGAGCCCACGAGTGAGTCTGAGGCCAACATGAGCAACACAGTGAAACCTGTTCTTGGAAGGAAGGAAAAGGGGGAGGGAGGAGAGAACAGCGCTGCCCCGGCCCCTGAAGGCCAATGCCAGGGCTAATTACTGCACCTCCTGTGTTGCTGCTGGGAAGGCAAATGGCCCACAGCCGGGCAGCTTCTGGCAGAGGTAAACACACTCTTCCCTGTGACTCGGCAGCCCCACGCTGGCTTGTTTAACCAAGAGAAATAAAGACTTGTGTACACACACTCAACCTTAGCTGCATTATTCACAATAGCCAAACACTGGAGTGTGGCCAGCTGGCCACTTAGCGATGACTTGGCGAGCCGGACATGCTCCATCCAGAGCCGAGTCACATCCGCCATAAAAAGGAACAAAGCTGGGCATGAGGTGCACACCTGTGATCTCCACCTGGGAGCCTGCCCCAGGAGGATCACAAATTTGAGCCCCGCCTGGGAAACTTGAGAGACTTGGGACACCTGTCTTGAAATAAAAAAACTTAAACAGAGTCAGAGGATGAAGGCACTCAATTGCACAAGCTGAGCTTGATCATGTATTCCTCCTGCCTCAGCCTCCTGGAGCACAGACTGGCAGGTATGCACCACGGTGCCTGGCTGACAGCCTGTGCCATTGCTGTTGGGTTGGGCACCCTGGTGTGGGTCGCTGTGGAGGGCCCAGGACTCCCTGCTTGGCACACGTGGGATTGTTCTGGGGGGTGATGAACCAGCTCTGCTGACACCTGTGCTCTGGACGTCGCGTCCCCAGGACTCTGCAGACAGTCATTTTGGTGGTTGAAGCTGGAGCTGTGGGTCCTCTGTCACTATGTCTTGCCTTGGAGACAAAGATGTTTGGGAAAGAAAAACTCCACAGAAAGGCAAGGTGATTCCAAGGACAAAAGTGAGAGTTTGTCAGAAATCAAGATCTAGCCTTTGAAATCAGGACCACGGTCCCTGTGTAACAGTAAAGAGCCCTAGAAAAGCCTGAGATGGAGCCAGCCCCCGAGCCAGGGAGAATCAGGGCTTCAGTGTGGGACTGAACCCAGGGCCTCATGCAAACTGGGTGAGTACTTTAAACTGCACCTCAGCCCTCTACATAAATAAATGACAGAAACCACCTTCCTGTCACTAGAGAAAAAGGAAGAAGCACATAAAAAGCAGGAAGCACCCCTATCTCCAATCTGAAAAAAAACGAGAAAATGAAAAGGCCTGGGCATGTAGCTCAGTGTGAAGGTCCTACTACATGGGAAAACACGGAAAGAACTTTCTTAGTGTGGCTGTAGAGAAAGCTTTCTTAGGATACAAAGAATGCTAACCAGCCAGGGGTGGTGGTCACACCTGGCCTTTCAGCACTTGGGAGGCTGAGGTGGGAGGATTGCCACAAGTTTGAGGCCAACCTGGGCTACATAATTCAAGGCCACCTTGAGCTACTAACCATAAAAGAAAAGACCAATCAGTTCAGCTGCATTGGAAGTGATATGCTCAGGCATCAAAAGACACCCTAAAGGAAGCGAAAAGGTAAACTCCAGACTGAGAAGACATCTGCCACACATGTCACCAACAGAGGGCTTCACATCCACAATATGTAAAGAGCGCCTACAAATCAATATAAATCACCACTGAAAAGGACAATGGGCAAGAAATGGAGGCAAGCCAGGGCAGGGTGCCAGTCACATGGAGGGCATGAGAGGTTGAATATGTCAACCACACACCAGAGAGCCATGATTGGCTATGGCACTAACTAGCAGAATGATCCTGCCTTTGCTAAAGCCTTGTTTTCCTAAATGGTTGCAGTTAATAGGTAGTAAACGTCTGAATAAAGATGGGCCTGGGAGAACGTGAATGCGGGAAGACACGAGATGGGATGTTTGTATGGCCTGGGGAAGAGAAGGGAGGCCCAGCCCACAGGGAGAGCATGGGGCAGAATTGCGGTTGGCTCCTGGCCCAGTGCCTACCTGAGTCTTATCCGGGTTCATCCGGGCCACCTTCTATGAGTGATGTAACCCATACCTGGCTGACAGCTTTTTCAGATTTGAAATAGAAAAGTTGCTAAATTGCCCAGGGCTGGGTTTAGCCTCCTGCAGCTCAGGATTCCAGGGTGACAGTGCGCACTGGAAATGTCAGGTAGGGTACTTTGGTGCGGGGCTGCACAGAGGCGGCCAGCTGCCTGCTTTCTGCCGTTGCAAAGTGGCCACCCACTTCCGGAAGCACAGGCTGGGATCTCCGCAGGGACCCAGGTCACCTCTGCCTTTTATGCCCCACCTCCTGGCCAGCAGGAAATCTGGTCGCCCTGGCCTTCAAAATGTCCACAAAGGCCACCCCCACTGCTAGTCCAGCTGCCCTCATCTACCATCTGGACTATTGGAGTCACCTTTCCACCAACAGAAACGGACACATGAGGTAGTAGGGCATTTTACAGAAGTAAGATGCTGGCCAGGGGTGTGTTGCTGCATGCCTGTGATCCCAGCTCTTGGGAGGCTGAGGCAGGAGTTTCTCTGTGGGTTTGAGGCCAGCCTGGGCTCCATGAGCAAGTTCAAGACCAGCCCACACTACATGGCAAGACACTGTCTCAAAAAAGAAAAAAGAAAAAAGAAAAAAAAAAGAGAAAGCAAAAAGTAAAAAGTAAAAAAAAAGAACCCAAACTATGTGGCTCACATTACATTTCTGGAGACAACGCTGCTCTGTACATTTTGCTGCTTTATTCAGGACCTGCCTCCTCACTACGACTAGGACATCAGCTCTGGAAGACTGGGCTTTTGTTTTGTCTACCTCTAGGTCTCCAGTGCCAGCAGGGTTCCTGGCTCATGGTAGGCCCTCCATAAGTGTTTGCTGACTGAACGAATGTTCCGGATCTTCCTGGTGACCTCTCTCTGGCCTGAGCTTTCAAACATCCTCTCAGTGGACCCAGCTCTCACTTCTTCCTCCCCTCCCAGGGTCGGGACTCAGCGTGGGAGCCAGATGGGACCCGGCAGAGGGGTTGGGAACAATCCCGGGGGGCTTCCTGGAGGAGGCAGAGAAGCTGGTGGGAGGAGTCCCAGCTAAGTAAGGGACTTCTGAGCAGCCTGCTCTCCCTCCAAGAGATGGGTCTGGCTGTTTCCATGGAGATGGCTGCCAGGCCCCGCCCCGGCACCAAGTGATGAAGAGGTTGCCATGACGACCCCACATCCTGGGGATAATGCAGTCTGTGCCAGCCAGATGCCCTTTGGGTGGAATTAGAGTGATGTGATACAAAAATAGCAGCGAGGCTCGAAGGCTCCCGAGCCCCATTGCTCCCCCCTCCCTGCCTCACCCATCCCGGGATCCGAGCCGAGACCCCGACACCCGGTGGAAGGCCCAGTGGCCCTCATTCCCTTCTCCAGCCGAGCCGAGCAGCTGCTCCAGGCGTGGGGCTCCGCCCCCGCCGCCCGTGCATCCTGGGGCTCGTGGTCCCACCCCTGCCGCGTCGCTCTCGCTGCTCCCCCACACCCCCTCCAGCATCTGCTGGGGGGACCCGGACTGTCTCCCCCCACCCCGGGCTGCGGTAGGGAGAGAACCCTCCGCCCCGCCCAAGGGTCCCCTGTAACTTCGGGCCGGGGCTGCAGGGGGCGCTTTATGCTGTTTGCCAATTTCACTACAGAGCGCAGGGGCCCCTCGGACTTGCCAGGCTGGCGCTTATGCCACTGAGCTAAATCCCCTTTTTTTCTTTTCTTTCTTTCTTTTTTTTTCTTTTGTGTTTTTGAGACAGGGTCTCGCTATGCAGTTCAGGCTGGCCTTGAGCTCACTTTGTAGCCCAGGCTGGTCTCGAACTCGCAATGATCTTCCTGCCTCAGCCTCCTGAGTGCTGGGATTACAGCCTTTTTTGTTTTAACCTTTTTATTTTGAGACACGGTTTTGCTAAGTCACTGAATTGTCTAGGCTGGACTCGAACTTGCAATCCTCCCGTTTCAGCCTCCCAGAGTGCTGGAATTACAGGTGTGCAACACTATACCTGGGTAATTTTTTTTTTTTTTTTGGTACTGGGGATCGAACTCAAGACCTCCTGCTCGCCAGGCAGGCACTTATACCGCTGAGCTAAATCCCTACCCCCTTTTTTATTTTAACACATAGCCGTGCATGGTGGCACACACCTGTGATACCAGCACCCAGGAGGCCGAGGCAGGCATCACCAGTTTTGTGAGACCCTGTCTCACAAAAACAATCGATCAATAAATGATAAGACTATACCTAACATAACATTTACCATTTTAATTGTTTTCCCCCCTGTGGTGCTGGAGATTGAGCCCAGGGTCCTGTTATACTAAGCAGGTGCTCTAGCGCTGTGCTGCATACCTATCTTTTTAAATAAACAGTTTTCAGGGGCTGAGGATTTTGCTCAGCAGAGTAAGTGTCTGCCTGACAAGCGCAAGGTCATGAGTTCTGTCCCTGATACTAAAAAAAAAAATTTTTTTTAAATTTCAAGACAGACCATATTACTAAATTTCTGTTAGATCACTGAACAGAAGGGCTTGTGCTGTCAATATTTGAGTGTCTAGCCACTTTTTATGCTTTGATTTTGTAACTTTAACAACTATTCTAGGATGACAATATGTATCAACTAGCGATTTATGATGTTAAATTGTTTAATTCTGCATTATTCTACTTTTTCCTCTCTTTTTAAAAATTTTCTTTTCTTTCTTTCCTTAAATAAAAAAATTGGGAAAAAATAAATTTCAAGACAGGTTCCTGCTAAATTACCCAGGCTGGCCTCCAACTTCCACTCCTCCTGCCTCAGCCTCTTGGTATCTTGGATTACAAGTGTTCACCATTATGCCAACTCACAATGACCATTTAAAATTTACTAGTACTGGGCGTGATGGTGTGTGCCTGTACTCCCAGCACCTGGAAGGCTGAAAGAGGACAATCACCTGGAATTCAAGACCAGTTTGAAACTAAAACCATCCAAGACTGCCTATCCAGACCCTATCTACATAGGCTGGGATTTAGCTCAGCTGCATAAGCACCTGTGTGTGGTCATGAGTTTGATCCCAGTACCAATTTTTAAAAAAAGTCTCTTAATACCCTATCTATGGGCTAGGGATTTAGCTCAGGGGCTCAAGCACTTGCCTGGTAAATGTGACATTGTGAATTTTATCCCTGGTACCAAAAAAAACCTTATCTATCATCTATCTATCTATCTATCTATCTATCTATCTATCTATGTAAAAGACATTGCCTCAAAAACTGAAAAATAACTATAATAAGCAAATAACAGCATTCTCTTAGCTGAGTGGCTGGTGCACACCTGTAATCCCCGTGTTTGGGAGATCTAGGCTGGGTTGCATAGTTAGTTCAAGGCTGCTCTGGATTGTACAGTAAGACTCCATCTCAAAAGCTGGGCGTGGTGGCTCATGGCTGTAATCCCAGCACTCAGGAGGCTGAGGCAGGAGGATCACCATGAGTTCAAGGCCAGCCTGGGCTCCATAGTAAGTTCAAAGTCAGCCTGGATTACATGGCAAGATCTTGCCTTAAAAAAAAAAAAAACACTTCACCAGGGATTTAGCTCAGCAGCATACGCGCCTGCCTGGCAAGTGTGAGGTCATGAGTTCGATCCCCGGTACAAAAAAACTTCAACAAAATAATAATCAATAAAAATGCGCTGTTTGGTGGTATTCAGCGTGTTCGTGTTCGCAAAGTTGTGCAACCATCCCTGCCATCCATTCCCAGAGCCCTTTCATCATCCCAGATAGAAACTCTGTGCCCAATACTCAGAGGAGCTCCCTCTCCCCTCCGCCCCCAGGTCCTGTAACCTCTGTTCCACTTTCTGTCTCTAAATTTGCTGATTCCAGTTACTTTGTATCACTGATGCATGCTATATTTGATCCTTGTGTCCGGCTTCTTTCAGTTACATGTTTTTGTTGTTGTTTGTTTTGTTTTTTAAAGACAGGGTCTTGCTATGTAGTGCAAACTGGCCTTGAATTCACTATGGAGTCCAGGCTGGCCTTGAACTCAGAACAATGCCCCTGCCTCAGCCTCTGGAGTGCTAGAATTACAGGTGTGCACCACCACACTCAACTTCAGTTACATGTTTGTAAGGATCATTAATGTTATTGTAGGTATCACACTTCCATTGCTTTTTTGTTTGTTTCTTTGAGACAGGGTCTCACGATGTAGCCCAGGTTGGCCACAGACTGAAGCTCCTTCTGCCTCAGCCCCCTGTATGTGTTTGCATTACAGGCATGCACCACCGTGCCGGGCTTATTTTTTCTTTCAAGGCATTTATTTGTACATGTGTTTTACATTCTTATGAAAAAGATCCCCAGGATTCTTTTCAAATCTATTTTATTTCAGAGAGAAAAAAAAATAAAATTTTGAAACACAACAATGAGGGGGGAACAGTGGTACATACATTTTGCATTGCCATCCCCAAATCAGTCACCCAAAACACAAGACATCTTCATTCAATTGTACAAACAATACCACCATGCCCAGCTTCTCAGTGTTATTTTAATTTGCATCTCTCAAATGACCAGTGATGTTGAACATTTTTTCACGTATTTATTTGCTGTTTTGTATTTCTTCATCTGAGAAGTGTGTGTTCATCTCAGATGCCCATTTTTGGATTCAGTCTTTAAATCTGGGAGGACTGCCTTTTTTGAGTTCTTTATATGTTCTTGATAGTAATCCTTTGTCTGAGGTACAGCTGGCAAACATTTTCTCCCACGTTGTAGATTGTCTCTTCACTCTGTTGGTGGTTTCTCTTGCTGTGCAAAAGCTTTTCAATAAGATGAGAACCTAGTTATTGATTTTTTGTGATAGTTCCTGTGAAATCTGGGTTTTGTTCATAAAGTCTTTGCTTACACCAGTGTCTTCAAGGGTTTTATCTAATCTATCTTCCAGCAGATTTAATGTTCCTGTTTTAGTATTTAGATGTTTGATCCATTCTGATTTTAGCTTAGTGCATGGTGAAAGAGATGGATCCAGTTTTAATCTTTGGCATATGTAATGCCAGTTTTTCTAGCACCATTTATTAAAGAGGCTATCTTTCTTCCAGTGAATGTGTTTGGCACCTTTGTCAAAGATAAGGTGGCTTAGTGTGTCTGGAGTTGTGTCTGCATCTTCTAATCTATTCTATTGAACTTTGGGTCTTTTTTTCCAGTACCATGCTGTTTTTATCATGGTAGCTTTGTAGTATAATTTCAAGTCAAGGATTGTGATGCCTCCTGTCTTACCTTTGTTGCACAGGATTGTCTTTGCTATTCTAGGTCTCTTCTGGTTCCAGATGAATTTTAGGATTCCTTTCTCTAATTCTGGGAGATATGGAATTGGAATTTTGATTGGGATTGCATTGAATCTGCATAACAGTTTTGGAAGTATGAACTCAGGATTTTCCCTCCTGGGTGTTTCTCTCCTGCTTCCCCTCAGCCATGCTGCCAGCTGTGGTCCTGACACGGTGAACAGGAACCGATTACTTTCACAGCTCTCTGAGCTGTGTGTCTATTCTGGGCCTGCACATTCTGAATTCCCATGATCTGCCTGTAGGGTTGGAGACATTTTTGGCTCTGGGCTCATCAGCAATTTGAAACTCATGTGTCACTAAGCTTCAGCATCACAATTAGATGATCCATTCTGGGCCTGGCACACGTCCTAACAAGCCCTTGGTATCTGTGGGTCCTTCCAGCATAAGCCCTTTCCTGCTGCTAGAGATGGAGCTGCACCTCATGATGGCTGGATCAGAGTTCCCTGTGTGGTCACCCTAATTCTAGCCATTCCTTTTGTGATGTTTTGACACAGGGTCTCATGGAGCCCAGGCTGGCCTCAGATTCATGGCCTCCTCCTGCCTCAGCTTGTCATGTGCTGGGATTATAGGTGTGTGCTACCACTCCCGGCCTCCATTTATTTGCTGACATGCACTTGAGTTGTTTCTTATACTTTTTTTCCCCCAGTACTAGAAATAGGACTCAGGGCCTTTGCCCCAAGTTAGATACCAAGCCCCATTAAAAAAAAGTGTGATTTTTTAAATTTTGAAATCAGGGCTCACTAAATTCCCCAGGCTGTACTTGAACTCCAGATTCTCCAGCCTCAGTTTTCCAGAGTTCTGGGATTATAGGTGTGTGTCACCACACCTGGCTCCCTAAGTATTTCACAGTTTACTGTACTCTCTCTCTCTCTCTCAAACTTCTATACCTCCTCCCTTTGTGCCCTCTCTCACATTGGAGCTTTGCTTCCTGTTTACTGCACCCAGAAAAGAGTTTAAAGAAAAAAGTTTCTAGTTGGGTGTATCAGTGTATACCCTTAATCTTGGCACTTTGGGAAGCTGAGGCAGGAGGATCACCTGAGTTTGAGGCCAGCCTGTGCTCCATAAGGAGACTGTCTCAAAGGGAAAAGGAAGAAAGGAAAAAGTTTCTAGCTGTCTACAGCTGCATAACAAAGAACTCCCAAGCTTACTGTAGCATGAGCTAGCTTTTGCGGGTCAGGGGTTCAAGCAAGCAGGTGCAGCTGACAGGACCTGGGGACTGAGAGGTTTGTCAGCCTTCCTTCGATGTGACAAAAGATCCAGAGAAATAACTTCTGGGGCAAAGATTATTCTGGCCCTCTGGTTCTGAGCTTCAGGCTTGATCAGCACCCAAAGTGAGGCAGAACCAAGATGGCAGAGGGGGCCTTGGAGCAAAGTGGCTGCCCCCGTGGCCACCAGGGAGCAGAGAGTACGGAGAGAGTGAGGGACAAAGGAACAGAGGCTGAAATGGAGACCAGGGTCCCCTACCCCACTCCACAGGATCCTTGGGCCACTTTTGTGTGCCTCACTTCCGGTGATGCCACTCAACTGGGACCCACCCCTAGCTTACACAGTGGACAGATGGGAGCCTTCATTATCCACTCTTCCCCAAGCCCCTCTCAGCCAATCTCTCAACATGAGCCTCTGGGAGCTTTTTTTTTTTTTTTTTTTTTTTTTTTTTTTTTTTTTTTTTGCTGTTGTTTTTTGAGCAGGGTCTCACTATGTAGCCCAGGCTGGCCTTGATCTCACAGTAAGCAACCCTCCTGTCTCAGCCTCCCATGTGCTGGGATTACAGGTGTGTGCCATCACATCTGACTCCTGTGGCTATTCTGGGTTCCAGCCATCACAGGCATTTCAGAGACTGAGGGCTGCAGTCAGCCGGAGGAGCCCTCTCAGGGGTCTAGAGTCACTTTGGCCCTTCCTGGTGACTCAGGCTCTTGGGGCTGGACATTGCAGCTGCAGGCGCCAGTGTAACTTCCTCACTTCATGGTGGGTGGAGCCTGCACAATGTCCTAGGAACTGGGGGCCATGGAAGCATCCTAGCCTAGAACAAGTTCTGCCCATGTTCCATGGAGGGAACTTCCCCACACACACTCAGCCAAGGAAGGTCAAAGCCAAGGTCCCACTGTAAGAAGCCTTGTAAGGGAGACGTTTGGACCTTTGGAAAACTCACATTTCTCCCACTGATGAAATCCACCTGGTTTTGTTTTGTTCTGTTTTTGAGACTTGATCTCTCTATGTACTTCAAACTGGCCTTGAACTCACTCTCTACGTAGCCCAGGCTGACCTCCGACTTGCAGCAACCCTCTTGCCTCAGCCTCCCATTTGCTGGGATAGCAGGCATGTGCCACCCTACCTGATTTATTTTTTATTTGTTTAACTCACTAATTTACTTTTTTGGTACTGGGAATCAAACTTAGGACCTTGTGCTTGCCAGGTAGGCACTTGTGTTGCTGAGCTGCATCCCTGACCCACATCCTACCTGATTTAAATCTATTCCTTTAGCTGGGTGTGGTGGCTCATGCCTGTAATCCCAGCACTCAGGAGGCTGAGGCAGGAGGATTGTTGTGAGTTCGAGACCAGTTTAGGATACAAAGTGAGCTCAAGGCCAGCCTGAACTGCATAGCAAGACCCTGTCTCAAAAAAACAAAAAGTAAACCCAAAACAAAATCAAATAAACCAAACCAGTAAATCCATTCCTTCTTAAAAATGTCCACTTCCTTTGAGCCCCAGAGACTCTGGGCATTTTGCTTATTCAAGAACAACATCTCAATCTTTCTCCCCTCTTCTTTTTCTTCTAGAATCTTCTAGAATTAAAACATGTTATGAGCTGGGCATGGTGGCTCATGCCTGTAATCCCAGCACTCAGGAGGCTGAGGCAGGAGGATTGCACAAATTTGAGATCAGTGTGAGCTACCTAGTGAGACTGTCTCAAAAAACAAAACAAAACAAAACAAAAGTGTTCCATACATGCACCACCTTCCTGGATGTATGTAATCATTATATACTGTTTGGGTGTGAGCACGCATACCTATAATCCCAGGACTCTGGAGGCTGAGCCAGGAGGATCACTGCAAATGCGCACTAATAAAAACAACATTTTAGCTGGGTGTGGTGGCTAAAGCCTGTAATCCCAGCACTCAGGAGGCTGAGGCAGGTCTCCTTGCAAGTTTGAGACCAGTTTAGGCTACAAAGTGAGCTCAGGGCCAGCCTGAACTGCATAGCGAGACTCTGTCTCAAAAACACACAAAAAAAACAAAAGACCCCAATATTTTAGAAAAAAAGTAGAATCTTCTAGAACTCAATTCTTATCAGCTCAGAAACCTGCAATTGGATTGAGAAAACTGACTCCCAGCTACTACCTCTCTCCCATACTTGGTTTTTCTCCATGGAACTTCTCAGCCTCAGACACTCGCCCTCTTCCCTCTTCCCTGTCTCTGTTTATCATGTCTCTTGCACTGGAATATCTAGTCTGCAAACACCAGGGTTCTGGCCTTTCTCCTCTGCCACATCTGAGCCCTTAGGACAAAGCCGGGTACCACAGGAAGGGCTCAGGAAATATTTTTTCCAGTAAAGCTGATAATAATAATAATCGCTGCCAGGCACCAGACAGGAGACTGAAAGGGCAGTAGACACATCTGCTTTAGTCATTTGCGCTGCCAAGCGCCATCTGGAGTCCCAGATTCTTGGGAAACTGAGGCAGAAATTGACAAGCTCCAAATTAGCCTGGGCAGCTTAGTGAGATCAAAATCAAAACTAGGAGGCTGGGGATATAGCTCAGTGTGAAGCCGTAGGTTCCAGCCCTAGTGCTGGAGAAATGAAACAAACAAAAAAATCCCAGCCATTTCCATCCAGTGTGAGGGGGGATTTATATTCATACCTTTATTTTGTTTTATTTATTTTTAAAAGTTTTAAATTAATACATGCTTGTAATACATAATGAACATATTTATCATGGAGTATTATTACGTATTGCATCTTGATCTTTTTTATTCATGGTTTTGAAATTATGGAAAAAGATATACTTACTTCCTTTTACCATCAACCTTTTGCATCTTCTGAATTTCAATGCTGTATTTTACCCCTTTGAAGTAATACTTTTCATTTTTTCCAGTACCAGGGATTGAACTCAAAGCTTTCACTCTGAGCTGCATTCCCCACCCTGCGGCCTCAAGCAGAAAGCTGGGCTCCTTCAAGCACCCTCTCCCCAGGCACAGACTGAGGAGCCTTGGAGGATGAGATGGAAGAGGTTGGGACCTGGCAGGAGTGGCTGCTGGGGACCTCAGGAAGCCCTGGAGCTGTCAGGTGCTGGGCCTGGGTGGAATAGAGTCTTCCCAGAACTTCCTGGGAGTGAGTTTTCACTGAGCACCCACTGTGTGCCCAGGCCAGTGCTGGGCAGTGCTGGGCACACAGTGAGGACTGGCCCTGTCCTCACCAAAACAACGCTCGGGGTTTGGAGGCAGATTTATTTACGCTCACGGGCACTGATCTGGATCATTCCCAGAATATCAGGTCCTGATCTCTGGGGGTCCAGGGCTTACATGAGATAAGCAAGCAGGAAGCACAGAGGCAGAATGGCCTGTCAATTGGTGATTGGTTTATACAAGGTGCATCACAGTGACCAGTGGTTTCTAAGAGACAGGAGCATCCGGAACTGGAACAGGAACTGTTACCTGGGCAACTAAAACATGGAAGTATACTGGTGGGGTGGGGTGGGGTTTTGCTGACAATAAGGCTCAGTCCCAGGCAATACCCAAGGGCTTGGGATCGGGGCTAGGATGTGGAAGCCCAGCTGGTGCAAACATGCAGGGCTTTGTGGAAGAAGGGGCACTGAGTCCTCAGGGTCCACGACACCCAAAAGAGTGTCAAAGGCCAGCCCTTTAGCACCTTCTCTTTGCTCCCTTCCATGCAGGCTTACTGTCTTTTTCCCCTTCCTCTCCTTGGACAGGGTCTTTTCTTTTTTTCTTTTTTTTTCTTTTTGGACAGGGTCTTGATAAATCGCTAAGTTGCTTAGGGTGGGCTCGAAGTTGCAACCTGCCTGCCTCAGCCTCCCAAAGTGTTAGAATTCCAGGTATGCACCTAAGGAGGCAGCTGTTTCTCCTCCTCCTCCTCTCTTCTCCACCGAGGCCCCTCCTCCCTCAGTTATTCTTGCAGCCAGCGGGGAACTCATCTCAAAGCTAGCTTTGTTTCCAGCTTCTTTCCTGGCCTCCCCACAAGGATGTGGCCTCTCCTAAGCCTGGGCCCTGGCAAATGTTTGCCACATGGAAGAGGAGAGGTGGGTGGGGGCGAGCCGGACTGGCAGAGGCCTCCAGAGGGCACAGTTTCCCCTCTGTGCCCCAGGGGGTGGTCGCTGCCCCTGCTTTGCCATGTTGCCCAGGGCACCCAGGGGAAGGGGCCTCCCAAGGTGACTGAGGGCCTCGGCTGCCTTGGGATCCTGTGGGACAGGAGAGGACCAGGGAGGTGCCCTCTCTCCTCTTCTCCCCTCTTCTGCCCCTCAGGGGCCTCCTAGGCAGAGGCTCGGACCATGCGGACCATGCCGCTGGCTCCCTTCATCCCAGCCTCCAAGACCCACCCGGTGGGAGGCCATGGGCTCTGAAGTGGTCAGTGCAGACAGGAGTGGCCCGGGTCTGTGCCAGCCTGCAGGCTGGGTACAAGTAGGCTGGGAAGCACTGGAAAACAGCAAGGGGACCGATTTCTCCTGAATGGTCTCTAGTCAAGAGTGCAAGCACAGACAGGAAAGTGCTACTCAGCACATACGCAGCTCTGAACCTTGCTGCTTTTAATTTACAGTGTTTTTTTCAACACATGTTTATTGAACACCTGTGACATGTCAGGCACTGTCTGAGTGGTGGGGAAGACAGCAAAAACCAATGGAGACGACCAGATACGGTTGCCCATGTCTGTAATCCTAGCACTTGGAAGGCTGAGGCAGGAAGATCACCAAGTTTGAGGCCAGCCTGGGTTACATGTTGACATCATGTCTCAAAAAAACCAAACCAAACCACAGTAAACCAAACAACAGCAACAGTGACAGTAACAGACCTCGGCCTCCGTGTTCTCCCTCCTGCTGTAGGGTTACTTCTCTTCCCACATTTCCTTGATCCAAATTCTCTCTGTAGAGCCTGTTTCTTTTTTTACCTTTAATGAAACTTTGCTACAGTGAAAAAGACAAAAATAAAAACCTTCCCCCACAAAACCAGTGGGAACTAAGTTCCATCCTCTACTGGGAGTGACCTTCTAGTAAAGATGGACAGCAGATAAATAAAATGACAAGTAGGTTTTAACATTATGTAGTGGCTCAGGAGGCCTGAACAGTGTTACTCAGAGTATAAAACAGGGGAGCTGAAGTCCTGGAGACAGGCTTGAGTTTTTCTTTTGTTGCTATTGTTGTTTTGAGATAGGGTCTCACTATGTGGCCCAGGTTGGCCTCGAACTCATGGAGATCCTTCTGCTTCAGCCTTTCAAATGCTGGAAGTATAGGTGTGCACCACCATGCCCTGCCAGGCTTAAGGTTTTGGTTTTTACTTTTGTTCTTTTGAGATGAGGTTTTCTTTTTTCATTTTTTTGTTTGGTACCAGGGATCAAACTCATGACTTCATCCTTGCCAGGCAAGTGCTTGTATTGCTGAGCCAAATCCCCAGCCCATCAAGATGAGGTCTTGCTATGTAGCCTGGCCTCAAACTTTCAGAAATTCTCCTGCCTCCACCTCCTGAGTGCTAGAATGACAGGTGTGTGTCACCATGCCCTTCATCAGAGGTGACATTTTAACAAAGTGCTGAGAGAGTGAGCCACAGAATGATCTAGGATAAGCATGGGAACAGCAAATGCAAAGGCCCTGAAGTAGGAATAAGTCTGATGTATCCTAGGACTGGAAAGTGGGGAGATGTGGGTGGGCAGAACAAGTAAGGTGAGAGGTCTAGAGGCTTCCAGGCTTTTGGGGATGCAGGGTAGCTCAGTGGTACAAGCTTGCCCAGCATGCTTGAGCTCTTGGGTTTAATCTTGTGCCCTGAAAAAACAAAAAAATTGGCCTTCACTTTCTCTTCTTGGATTCATTTTCATCTCAGTGTGTGCTGGAGCCAGTTCTCAGGAGGGAATTGCTAAACATTTAGGAATTTCGCAAGCCAGTGCTTAGTTAGGACTAAAAATTCAATTCTACAAACTTCAAAATAAATAATTTATATAGAAACAAAGTTAATGCATCATGAGATGCACTCCTGTTTCCCAGCATTTTGGGAGGCTGAAGCAGGAGGATCAAAAGTTGGAGTCCCACCTGGGCAACTTAGCATCTTAATGAGACCCTGTCTCCACATAAAAAAATAAAACAGAGCTGGGATGTAGTGCAGTGAGTACCTGGGTTTAGTGCTCGC
>PVLA01017436.1:0-17383 GCA_004027455.1 Hydrochoerus hydrochaeris
ACAGGCACAGGACCAATTGCTGTCCTGCAGGCCCATGACGGGTAAGGCCTGGTTGGATTCATATGAAGAGTCCTTGACCCAAGACAGGCGCTATCCTCACAGGGCCTGCCATACTCCCATAAGTGATAAGGGAAAAAATGTAGGGAGCGGCATGATAGCTTCACAGCTGCCGCTCCATCTCTCCCTCCTGTGGGCATCCGGTGCTTACATTTCCCAAGCTAATTAAGTAACAAGATTAAAGTGTTACAACGGTGAAAAAAGTTAATTAACACATATTGTTTAAGATTATCCCTGCCTGGCCCTAAGCCTGGGATGCTTCCTGCTTGGGGTTTAAGTTACTGCCAAAAGTTAGCAAATATATACTCCAGCTTCTAAAAATAAAATAGATTCAGATTCACTCACAGACTGGAGTGCAGTGTCTTCTGTCTCTCACTGGCCGACTCCCTGACCACCTTTGGGACCCCTGAGCCCTGCCACAGCTGGACTCTGGCAAAGGGCAATAAAATCATTATATATGTGACAATTTATTAACCAACAGACCAACAAGATGCAGTGTAACAATTACTTTTAGTATATGATCCAAAATACCTTCATTTATAGTAAGGTAAGAATGCTGAAATGATCTTGAAGAGCAAAATTTGGAAAGTAGATTTATTTGCCTTGGTTTATTGGAATCTGAAAAGAATCTATGAAGTATGACAAAATCCTATTAATGTTGCACTTAAGAAAGAGCCACAATTCTTTGTAGTCATGTTACCTTCTGTGGTTTTTTTTTTTTATTATTTTCTACTGTCTTAGTATTACTCAGTGCCCTCTGGGGAAACAGAACAAATAGGATACACACACACCATGTACATGCACACACACACACACACACATTTATTATAGACAATTAGCTCACACTGTTACAGAGACTGATCTGTGGGGAATGGGAGATCCACTGGGTAATTCTAGGACCAGGACAACCCATCGTATAAAGGATAATCGGAATGTAGAAGACCAATTTCCAAGTCCAAAAACTTCCAGGCAGAGAGAGGAAATTTTCTAACTTTATATTTTGTTCAAGAATCCAAAGACTTGACGGAACAAGTCCAACCCACATTGGAGAGGGGAACACGTTTCACTCAGTAGATCAATTCATACGTTAAATATAATTTAGAAATAGCCTCACAGACACTCCTTAACAGTGTTTAACCAAACATCTGGTAACCCTATGACTCAGGCAAGTTTGAAAGATTTTTGCCCTAGCATAAATTACTGGACATTATGGCAATGGTCTAACGTGGCAGAAGGCCACAGTGATGACCACTTCCTCCTCCTTCCCCTTCAGCCCTGATGACCACTTCCTCTTTCCTTTCCCATGTGTGCAAAGAGAATTCCAATCGGTTCCTCATGCACCACCAGTGCCCACCCAAGTGCCGCTCCAGGTCAGAGGTCACATAACCCTCAGGCCTCTGTTTCTGTCACAGGAGGAAAGTCCAACCCTCCATGAGTTGTGCGCTCCTCTCCATGTCCTCAATAAAGGCCACTTTTCTCTCCTTTTGCGTCTCTATTGCACTGAAAAATACTACCATTTTGGTGCCATGACTTGGATTGGCAGTGTGCATTGGCTCTTGGGGGTCATCCCCCAGTTTTGAGCTCCCCTGCCTATGAGCCACCCTTCTTCCCTCTGGGACATGCCTATTTGCTGTTACTAACCTGCATCCAACACTGATCCACCTCATTTGTCACAGTGAGTCACCTTTCCATCCAGGGTTTCCTGTCTTGGTTTCTTAGTCTATAACAGCTCTCATGTACCTTGGGCAGCTGAGGCAGAGCTGTTCTCAGTCTTAGAAATTCATGAGCTTACACTGGGGAACTTCTTGCCATCCCTTGGACAAAGATGTTCCCTAGGCAGGACAGCCCAAGGCAAATTTTTGTTACTCTCTTGACCTCTGGGACCCCCACCCCCCACATGCTCAGTGATGGCCAATGAGAACAGGTTTAGGGCCTTCCCTGTAACACTATCAAAACAGGTGATGACTTCTTTTGATAAGTGTGACCCTGGACAGCTCTCATGCTCCTTGGAGAGGGCTAAAGCTCTCATGTCCCGAGGCAGAGTTTTTCTCTTGGTCACCTCTAATTTGGCCACTGTGGGGAATACTATTTCTTGTCCCTCAAAAAACACACCTCTGAGGTGCCTTGTTCATAACCTTGGTGCTCTTGGCCTCAGGAAGGCCATAAAAACCAAAAAACTGATCTTTTACTGCCAGGTGGCTTGGCTGACCTACAAGTCTGATGGTAGCCCATGGCCTAAAAGGGGACATTTGAGCCCTCTGTCCTTCAAAATTTATATAACTTTTGTCATGGTAGTAGCAAGTTGGTAGAAATCCTTTATGTTCAGGCCTTTTTTCACTCTGAGGACATGTCTTTCTCTCATTCAGTCATGTATGGCAGCCCAAGTACTTCTGGTTCACTCTACTCCACTAAAATCTTTCCCTTCCTCCCCACCAGACCCCTTAGATGATGTGCCTCCTGTCTTCACTCTCCCTACCCCATATCCCCAAGCCCAAACCCCTCGGCCTTCTCAACCAGAGGTTTCTCAGCCTCCTAATTCACCCTCTCCCCTTTCCTTACCCTCAGTGTCCTCTAACTCTTTCTTGCTTCCTCTCCCCAATCTCATACTCCTCAAGTCCCTCAACCTGAGCCATCTAGCCCATTGGACAGTCCCTCTTCTTCCTTCCTTTCTGCTCCTGTGTCACCGTTCTGACTTTTGGCTTACCATGTCTCACATATTTCAGCCACCTAGCAAACCACATGATATTCGATCACCATCTTGCCATCCCATACTACATAGTCCTCAGTAGGCATCTTGCTGCAGCTCACATGGAGGACAGCCACCATCTTGGGGTCCTCCATCATGTCTGCTGCCATCTTGTGACAGGTCACAGTGGCCACCATCTTGCAGTCCCTTATCATGTGTTTAGCAGCAGCCATCTTGTTGCAGATCACATAATGACCAGTTGCCATCTTGTGCTCCCTCACCATGTCATCAGCAGCAGCCGTCTTGCTATGAGTCACATGGTAACCAGTCACTCTCTTGTGCGTCCCTGTCACACAGTGATGAGTAGCCATCTTATGGTTGATCACCCTGTAACTGCCCACAGATGCCTGCTGGGTGGCTGGCTGCTTGGTGGTCATCTACACCTCCTACTCCACGTCCCTCTCAGGCTCAATACCTATTCCCCCTTTGGGAACAGGCTGGTCCCAAAGGACTAGTTTGTATTCATGTTCTTTTTTCCCTCAGTGACCTATCTCAGATTAACCATAAATTAGATTCCTTTTCTGTTGATCCAAAGCATTATATTAGAGAGTTTGATTGTATAACATTATTATGATTTAGATTTCAAGGATGTTAATTTGATTCTGAATACCATCCTCAACCCACAAGAGTGGGCTCAGCTATGGTAAGCAGCTCAAGAGGAAGCTGATCATAGACATCAAACAAATATTGCTGAGAATGACTCTGGGCCTGCTGAGGCACCTGAACAGGACCCTAACTGGGATTACCAAAATGGAGAAGGCTCTTATGAAGTACATAAGATGATTGAATGCATAACTGTGGGCTTTAATAAAATAGCTCACACGCATGCTAACTATAACAAGCTTTAGAACAGGTCCAAGAGGCCAGTGAGAACCCTGCTATGTCCCTAACGTGTCTTAGGGACTCCCTAAGTTTACTAACATAAACCCAGACTCTCAAGAAGGGACAATTGTTATTAACTCTTATTTTATTTCTCAATCTGCCCCGACATTTGTGCAAAACTACAAAATCCTGAACTTGGCCCTTAAATCCCAAAGGGGAACCTTCCTAATATGTTTCATGACTTTTCAATTTTTTCAGCATCAGAGATAAAACTCAAAAGGAGGAAAAAGAGGCACAAAAAAAGAAACTTCCTAAATATCAATCTGATCTTTTAGCCGGGGAACTTGGGGATCCTAAAACTGGTAAACAGAAACAAGGCAGAGCTGCCCAAGCGCATCCTAGACCATGCATCAAGTGTTGACAAGGAAGGACACTGGGCAAGAGAATGCCCCAACCCACAACTTCCTCTGGGGCCCTGCCCCCTCTGGAATCTCAAGGGCCATTGGAAGAGTGACTGTCCTAGCTGCCAGAGAGCAGCTAAGCCATCCTCAATTCCTACATTCATCGCTGGCTGATCTACTCGGAGTTGCTGCTGAAGAAGATTGATGGGGCTCAGGGCCCACAGCCCTCACTAAAGTATTCTTCTCAGAGCCCCAAGTCTCACCAGAGGTCTCGGTAAGACTCCGTGTACTTGTAGACATGGGAGTGACATACAGTGTTCTTCCTGAGTTTTCAGGCCATTGTATTAAATCCTCAGTCTCTGTAGTGGGTGTTGACAGCCAATCTACACAGCCTCTGCAGACAGGGCCCATTCCATGCAGTTTCCAAACTCTTTTTCATCCATAGATTTCTGGTAATTCCAACATGCCCCACACCCCTTTTAGGTAGAGATCTTTTTCAAAAGCTTAACTTCTCCTTTACCTTCTCCCTCTCCACAGCTCTTGTCCTCCAAACACCATCACAATGTGCCACAAAGCCGTCCCCTCCTCTCCCTCCTTCCCTTGTCAATCCCATAGTCTGGGCACCTCCAACCCACCTGTGCTACCCATGCTATACATGCATGAATTCATCTGAGAGACCCTTCAATCTTCCCTGAATTCCCCAACATCCTGTAGCTCTCAAACATCAACAAGGGCTCAAACCTATATTTAAGTATCTTTTAGCTACTCATTCACCCTACAATACTCCCATTCTCTTGGCATTCAAGCCTAATGGGTCCTATCAGCTAGTACAAGACCTTGGGGTATTCAATGATGCCATTACATCAATTCTTCCAGTGGTGCCAAACCCTTGTGCCATGCTCTTTCATATTCCTCCCTCCACCACTCACTTTAGAGCCCTAGACCTAAAAGATGCTATTTTTTACCATCCCCTACACCCTGATTGTCTGGATTTCTTTGCATTTACATGGACTGACCCAGACACTCTGAGGTCTCAGCTACTCACCTGGACAGTGCTCCCTCAAGGGTTCAGGGACAGTCCTTATTTCTTTAGCCAAGCTCTTGCTGCTGACCTTGCAGCTTTTGACCTCAAACCCAGCACCCTCCTTCAATATGTTGATGACCTTCTCCTGTGTTCTCCACCCAATACTTTGGCCATGCAACACACAGCCAGTCTCCTCAATTTTTTCCCAATAGTGGGTACAGGTTTTCTCCTGCTAAAGCCCAAGTAGCTTCCTCAAAAGTCAAATATCTAGGTCTCTCTCTCACTCTTACCATTTGTTCTATCATTTCAGATTGCAGGGCGATTCTTCAGGATTTCCAGGTGCCCACAAACAAACAACAGGTTCTATCTTTTCTGGGTTTAGCTGATCTCTTTCACCTCTAGATTCCTAACTTTGCAGCTTTAGCCCAACCTGTCTACAAAGCTTCCAAAGGCTCCTTATCAGAATCCCTAGACCCCACTATGCCCATTCATGCCTCCTTTCATAAACTAAAAGAGGTTCTCCTAAGGGCTCCAGCCCTTACCCTTCCCGATCCCACGCAACCCTTCACTCTGTACACTACCTCTCAGAGTCACATTGCTGTGGATGTAGACACAAAAAGGGCCCCTCTTTTCAAGTGGTAGCCTACTCGTCAAAGCAGTTAGACAACACGGTAAAAGGATGGGCACCTTGTCTCCAAATCCCTTGCGGCTGCAGCCCTCCTGACATGGGAAGCTAAAAAGTTTATATTAGGGCAGTCTATCACAGTAGCTCACCTTGTCATCCAAGTAGGCTTATCTCACATGAGACACCCCGGCCCCGATGACCCTCCCCACCTTCAGCAGGTGCATCTATCCGCTCTCAGGACCCTTCTGTCTCTATTGCCACTAGTGTTCCTCTCAACCCAGCAACTCTGCTTCCCACCTCAGAGGGCCACCCCACTGTGCCTCTACTGAGGTCTTACAGAGGACCCCCACCCCTCCCCTCACCTCAGCAGTGCAACTCTCTCTTTAGCCTCTGACACATGATTCAGAGAAGGCAGCTCAACAAGCACAGGCAATCAGAAGAGGGCAGGATATGCAAGAGTTAACCAGTCGAGAGTCATAGAGACTAATCCACTGCCACCTGGGACCACTTCCAGAAGGCCAGACCTTACTGCCCTTACACAGGCTCTTACCCTAGCAAAGGACAAGAGCATCAATATATACACTGATTCAAATTACACATTTAGCATTTTATGTTCCCATGCTGCCATTTGGCAAGAAAAAGTTTTTATCAACACTCAGGGAACCCCATTAATAATGTACCTCTCATCCTTCAACTCCTAGAAGCAGCCCAACTCCCAAAACAGACAGCATTTATTCATTGTAGGGGACACCAGAATTCTACAGACCCCATTGCTCAGGGCAATTCCATTGCAAATACACAAGCGAAGTTAGCTGCACAAAGGCCATGTCCTTCTCATCTTTTCCCATTAGTCCCAAACACTCTACCTCAGCCTAATTACTCACCAAAGCAGCTATAATTGCTTCATAGACCGGGTTACACACAAAACACTCAGGGATGGATTTTCCAGGGATCAAAACTTGTTCTCCCAGATCAGCAGGCCTTAGACATCATCACTGACTTACACAACTGCTTCCATGTGGGATCACAGCCCCTGTACAGACTCTTAGCCCCAGTAGTTACACATCCTTTTCATCCCTCAGATTACTCACAGTGATACAGCCACAGCCCTGCCCACCCTTAGTCTGTAATTTCCCAAACATGATTCAACTCTCAGGCCATACCTTTCTCATCCTTCCCATTCTCTCCAGCCCAACCCCTGAACCAAGGACAAGTCCCACCTACGCATTTACTTTTACCCTTTCAGATGGGGAATTGCCTCCCATGGCTTCACCCCATCGCAACTCCACTCTCATTTTTCAGATTCCCTCACTGTCACATTAGACCTCCTGCCCAAACCCGGGATAAGGCACACCTAACCAGAATGGAGTAATCTGCCAATCTGTCAGTTAAGTTATGGATATTCTTCCTGATAGAACAGCACTTTCGGGTCATGGGCACCTTTCCTTCTACCTCTCCTGGGTCCTTTAATAATGATAGTGACCTGCCTCCTCATAGTACCTTGCCATTTTACTTCTCCATTGTAGGATGTGAGCATTCACCAACAATGAAGTCCTTGTCCTGGCTGGAACACCTGGTGCCAGCTTCTACATGGGCATCAACTGTCATCCCGTCAACCCTCCTGACCCCCAACATGATGCCCCCATCTAACAGGAAGTAGTCAGAGAGACTCATTGCCCTCTCCTAACAACATAAAGACATGAGTGAAAGATTTTTGCCCTAGTATAAATTAGTGGATGTTACAGCAATGGTCTAAGGTGGCAGAAGGCCACAGTGATGACCACTTCCTCCTCCTTCCCCTTCAGCCCTGATTACATCTTCCTCTTTCCTTTCCCGTGTGTGCAAAGAGAATTCCAATCAGTTCTCATGCACCACCAGTGCCCGCCCAAGTGCCACTCCAGGTCAGAGGTCACATAACCCCCAGGCCTCTGTTTCCGTCACAGGAGGAAAGTCCAACCCTCCATGAGTTGTGCGCTCCTCTCCATGTCCTCAATAAAGGCCACTTTTCTCTCCTTTTGCATCTCTGTTGTGCCAAAAAACACTAACAAGTTGACACATAAAATGAAATACCATAAATATTTTAATTAGATAACCAAGGATTGTTTCTCAAGTACCCACAATCACATCTTAGTCAAACAGCCAAATATCCTCTGATGATTTTCTGACTTTCGATTTCCCTAAAAATAAGATGTTTCCTGATAAAAATGTCAGATAAGTTATTTGCTACTTCTTCATTTTTTTTTTTGTACTAGCGATCAAACTCACAAACTCATGCTTTCCAGGCAATTTCTTCTTTTTTCTTATAATCTATTTTAACTCCTGAGGCTTAAACCTGGGTCCAGTGGACCCAACACTTACTTTTCTACTGTAAATTTGTACTTTAGCATTATTGTTGCCAGCTATGCATCTCAGTACCTTCCCTAAGGGATACAGGAAGCAATCTATGGGCTTACTCACTTGGTATGACAAACAGCAAGGAGTGTGCATGCGTGAAAAAGTGTCAAAATAAGATTTGGACCCAGCCTTATGCTTCATCTAACTGATTTAATAGATCCACAACACCCCAGGATTTGTTAAGGGAAAAAGAAGTTTTCTTTTGATTTTTCTGGTAGAAGTAGCCCTGTTTAGTACACTGGCCCATGAAAAATCAAGTTTTGCAGGAGATCAAAAGTGAATGATCAGATGATTCATATGTGGATGATGAAGATTTTCATAACAGAAGAGTGGTGTGGGTATATGGTAATGATGATGTGGTAGTGATGATGATGAGGAGGAGGAGGATTTTGATATTGGCCCAAGTTCCTAGGACAGTGAAATGGATTAGGAATCAACTGATACAGACACAGAGAATACAGACCTCCTTGACTCCGCTGATGAAGAAAATAGCAATGTGAATACATTTTTTGGCTATTTGAAATGTTGCAAACAAATGTAATGAACCAATGTTAGGACTAGGTCTTAAAATATCATGATAGTCTTGGCATGAATGAAACACACTGAGGAGAATGCCAGCACTGCCATTAAGTGTTGGGAACTGTAACAGACAAAATGCTATAAGATGCTGTGAAACACACAAAGGCTGACATGCAAGTAAAATGTTCTGCGTGCACCAATAGCCATATTCAAACATGTATTTGTTATAACACCTAAATGCATTCATAGGTATGCTGTACTTAGCATAGTTTTCTCGGGATGATTGCAGGAATGTAAAAGACTTATGGAAAAGCCATGGGTCAAAAAAGTACTGCATAAAAATTTATGTCTTTTAGATGCAAAGACTTATTATTCTTTCACTTTAGACAATTATCCTGTAACTCAGTCACCAGGTCCCTATTCATTTAGCAATAAACAGAATGATGTTGTAAACAGACTTGCTGCTCCAATCTCCCAAACTAATTGGAATGTGACATTCGACAATTTGGTTTACGAGTTTCCAATTGATGTTACATTTGCTAACAGCACAAATTGACCAGCACAGGAACTGTACACAAGAACAAAGCAGAAATTCCAAATACAGTGTTGCAATTTCAAAACAGAGAATATAGCACAATCCTTGAATTTCAGAAAGATGAAACATCGGCCTTGTATGTGGGAAAGAAAAGCAACTCAATACTGCTGATGTCCACATTTCACCATGATAAAAATATTGATAGGGAAAGCTCCTGAGTTGAAAAGTTTCAACAACAAAGCTGAACATAGAGTAGACGTTGGCAACTGTGATGCCACTTGAAACACAAAGCTTTGGCTAATGGTTGTGGTTTACTTGATCCTAAATATATGTGGCATAAATAATTTGACAGTTTACAAAGAAAATAACAAGTGCAAAATATCACAGAGAAATTTTCTTAGAGGATTGAGACTGGATCTTCTCAGAATTCATTTTCAGCAGAGGAAAGACAAAACGTTTCTGCCCAGGGAACTATGCAAAAAAGAAAAGAAAAACAACTGCGGAGCACACCAGTGAGCTGATAGGTGAACAGGCAGGCACCGCATCACAGAGACCTACTAGGACAACAGAAAAACAAAATAACTGTGCCCTACAAGAAAGAATAGAAAAACAAAACATATGTATTGTCAATGTAAGCAATGCTTGTGCATGCAACATGCCTTTGTCATTTGTGAAGACTGCCTTGGGTGTGGCAATTGAAGCACCCAATGTTATGTCTTATTTCTGTGGTAGATTTGTTTGTGTTTACACTATATTTCACAGAGGCTTTTATTTTTGATGCTGTCTTTTAGGTTTTGTAAGCAAGTAAACAGCTGATGTGAAACCATTGATGTCTATTGTAAGTATTCATTATATATTTGATTTGATATTTTATTTTATTTTATTGATATCTTATTTCCCTGTTAAGTGTATCTTGTACAACATAGTAGAAAGCTCCTGACAAAACAGGAAGAGAAGAAAGTCGACTGCCACATAGGAGAGTTAAGCACACGTGCTGTCAGTGTGAGACGTGTACATGGAACATGCTGTTGTCATGTGTGAAGACTGCCTTGGATGTGACAATTGAGGTAAAGTGATTTTTGTGATAGAGTTCTATTGGTATTTGTACTGTAGGAATTTATTTCTGATGTTATCTTCCAGGTTTTGTAAGGATGTACACAGCTGATGTAAAAATGTTGATGTCTATTCTAAATGCACAATACATATTAAGAATTTAATAATTTATTTTATTGATATTTTATGTTCATGTTAATGCACACTGTATAATATAATAAGAATCACCCTACAAGGCAGCAAGACACTGAGATGTCAAATGTGTCCTACAGAAAGGCCGGGAAGCAGAAGACAGTGCTGTCAGTGTAAACATGTGCAGGGAACATATGATTGTCCTGGGTGCAGGCTGCCTTAGCTGTCATAATGCAAGTAAAGATTTTTTGTAGAGTGCTATTGGTATTTTTATTGTAGTTCATATAGGAATTTATTTCTGATGTTCTTTTTTAAACTTTGCACACCAAAAACCAGTCAATGTTGAACTTTTTGATGTTTTTTATAAACAGTAAATATTAAAAACACAATATTTTATTTTTGTGATAATTTTTCTGTTAAGTACTCATTATTTAATATAATAAAACTCATGAAATCAGAATTAACAATTCATGAATAGAAATATTCTAGGGGCTAGAGGTTTACCTCAGTGACACAAGTGCCTGCCTGGCAAGTGCAATGTCATGGGTTTGATCCCTAGTACTAAAAAAGAGAGAGAGAGAGAGAGAGAAAGAAATATTCTAAAGAATAAGCATGGGTCTGTCAGACCCATGTTTATGCACCTTAATGATAACATTAGTCTTATGCTCCAAGGGTTATAGAATCCTCTTTCAAGGATCCAGCACAGAAAGCACATATCCAATCACTTAATTTGTTCCCTGAGCCAGGCAAAACCAAATGCTGAAAATATTTCTTTCCCTTAATTCATCCATCAAAACTCACCAGCCTTGTATCACTTTCCTGAGAATTCCTATTATGCTCAGTCTGATGAACTATTTTATGTTAAGGAATTAATGATGTTCTTTACCAGATTTAATTTACATTTAACAGAAGGAAACAGTAATGTACATTTAAATGAGTGTGCTTAAATAAATTTTTTTATGTTGAGTTCTATGTTCTACCATCATTATCATCAACAACCAGTTCACAGACTTGGAAAGCTCACTTTTTATTGAATTAAGTTAGTGAGATAAGTGCCATAGTAACATTATATATAGACTGTCCCAGGACTTCTCAACTTTGCATTCAATTGATTTCAACAAAGGTGCCAAAATAAGAACAGTCTTTTCAACAAACAGCACTGGGACAGGTGGATATTCACATACAAAAGATTGCTGCTGCATGCTTATCTCACAATATACAAAAATTAAATAGGTCAAAGATCTAAATGTAAGAGGTAAAACTACAGAATTTTTAGGAGTTACAGAAATAAGTTTTTGCCAGACATGGTGGCACATGCCTATAATCCCAGCACTCTGGAGAATGAAGCAGGAGAACGACCATGAGTTGGAGGGCAGCATGGGCTACAGAAATGCATTCAAGGCCAGCTGGCACTACAGAGCAAGACCCTGTCTCAAACAAACAAATAAACAAACAAAGAAGAGAAAGAAAGAAAGGAAAGAAAAATAAATCTTAGTTGCTTTGTGTTATAGATTGAATTGTGTTTCCCTTAAAATTAGTATGCTAAAGTCTTATTTCCTACTGTGATTGTTTTGGAAAATAGGACATTTAAGGAAGTAATGAAAGTTAAATGAGATCATAGGGCGGGCTCTGAGGAAGTAGGACTGATGTCTTTATGAGAAAAGAAGCACCATAAACAGCTCTTTCTGCTTGCACATGCAGGAGAAAAGGTCATGTGAGGACATGAGAGAGAAGGCAGCCACCTAAATGCTGGAAAGGCCTCATCAGGAGCTTACTCTGCTGGAACCTTGATCATGAACCTCTGGCCTCCAGAAGTGCAAGACCACAAATCTCCATTCATTAAATAATGCAGCCTGTGACACTTTGTTAGGGAAGCCTGAGCAGATTACTATACCATGATTAAAAGAAAAGTTTCTTAAGTACAGCACCAAAAGCACACACACAAACACACACACACAAAAAAAAAAAAAAACAGAAAAGTTAGACTTAACTAAAATTAAATAAATTTGTGCTTCAAAGAATATTATCAAAAAAGTGAAAAGACAACTCATGTTATGAGAGTAAATGTTTGCAAATCATATAAATCTGCAAGGGATTTGTATCTAGAATCCATAAAGAATTCTTTTTTTTTTTTTTTTTTGTATCAGGGATAGAACTCATGACTGTACTCTTACAAGGCAGGCACTTATGCCACTGAGCTAAATCCCCAGCCCTACAGAATTCTTGAATAAACATTTTTCCAAAGAGGAAATACAAATGGTCAATAAGTACATGACAAAATACTCAACCTTCAGAAGTTATTAGAGAAATGCAAATAAAAACCATAATAAGATACTTTCTTACACAAACTTGGGTGCCTATACTTGTAGAAACAGACAATAAGGCCTGTCGACCAGGATGTAGAAAAACTGGAATCCTAATACACTACTGGCAGGAATGTAAAAATAGCCACTATGGAAAAGAGTTTGTCAGTTCCTTAAAAGTTAAACATAGAGTTGAACTGTCATGACCTGAGAGGGGATGGCAGGAGATTAAGAAGAAACTAGACAATACTAAAAGGAAAGCTGAGACCAGGTGGGACCTGACCCCTCTAATGGGGGGGCAGCAACAACCAGCCCCTTTATACACTGTCAAAAGGCAGGAAGTGTGTGACAGACAGGGCCAAAAGTGCAAGGTCTAGGTATTTTGCTGAGAACACTCCAAGCGAAGCAGTCTCAGAACTGGCTGTGCTGTAGTTAACAGGGAAGAACACCAAGGCCAGACACCTGCTGGACCAGCTTTGCTCCAGTCCCAACAGCTTGTTTACATGGCTCACCTCTGGCTCAGCCACAGCTCCACTGCTCTCTACAGTTACCATATGAGCCAGAAATTCCACTCCTAGGTATATACATTAGGTATATACATGAAATAATTGAAAACATGCACAAAAACTTGTACACAATTGTTTATACCAACATTGTCGTTCATAGTAGACAAAAAGTCAAAGCAACCAAAAGCCAGTCAATGAATGAATAAACACACTGTAGTAAATATGAGTTGTTGATGCATACTACAACTTGGATAAACCTTGAAAGCATACTACGTAAAGAAGCCAGTCACAAAGATCCATATTGTATGATTCTGTTTATGTGAAATGTCCAGAACAGGCAAAACCATAGAGAAAGAAAGTAGATTAGTGTTTCCCATGATTTAAGGGAAATGGAGAATGAAGAGTAGATACTAATAGGTATGGGATTTCTTTTAAAGTGATGAAACAAGCTGGGTATGGTAGCGCATGCCTGTAATCCCAGCACTCAGGAGGCTGAAGCAGGAGGATTGCTGCAAGTTCAAGACCAGCCTGGACTACACAGTGAGCTCAAGGACTACTTGAACTACATAGCAAGAATCTGTCTCAAAAAGACAAAAAAAAAAAAAAGTGATGAAACATTTTAAAATTCTGTATTTCCACAGGGTCTGTAGTGATTTCACCCTTTTCATTCCTTATTGCATGAATTTGAGTTTTTTTCCTTTTTAAAATAAGGTTGGCTAGAGGCCTGTCAATTTTATTTATTCTTTCAAAGAATCAACTCTTTGATTGATTGATTCTTTGTATTGTTTTTTAGTCTCTATTGCATTGATTTCTGCTCTGACCTTATAATTTCCTCCCTTCTTTTGGCTTTGGGCTTGACTTGCTCTTCTTTTTCTAGATGCTTGAAGTATAGCATCAGGTTGTTCATTTGTGTTCATTCTGTTTTCCTAATGTGGGAACTCAGTGCAATAAATTTTCCTCTGAGGTCTGCTTTCATTGTGTCCCACAGGTTCTGGTAAGATGTATTTGTATTTTTGTTTGCCTATAAATATTGTTTAATTTATTCTTTAATTTCTTCTGTGACCCACTGATTGCTTAGGAGTGTATTATTTAATTTCCATGTGTTTATGGGGGTTTTGCAATTTCTTTTGTCATTAATTTCTGGTTTCATGGCACTATGATCTGATAACATGCAGGGGATAATTTCAATTATTTTGCATTTACTTAAGCATGTTCTGTGGGCTAGTATATGGTCTATTTTAGCATGTTTTCAGCATTTCTTTCCTTACATTTATCATTTCTACTTTTATTTTAGAGAATGTTCCATGTACTACTGAGCAGAATGTGTATTCTGATGTTGTTGAGTGGAACACTCTGTATACGTCTACCAAATCCATTTATTCACAAGTATAATTCAGTTCTGTTATTTCTTTGCTGATTTTCTGTCTAGTTGATCTGTCCCTTTGTGTCAATGGTGTGTTAAGTTCTGTTATAATTGTGTTTATTGTTTATTTGATTTTTCATTTCTGTAATATTTGTTTTGTATAGCTGGGTGCTCCCAAGTTTGGTGCATATATATTTAAGATTGTTATCTCTTCCTGTTGAAGTTTTCCCCTAACTAGTAAGTAATGGCCTTTTTTATCTCTTTGGATCATCCTTGGTTTGAAGTTCACATTGTCTGCAAACAGAATAGCTACCCCTGCTTTGTTTTGGGATCCTGTTGCATGGAGTACTGTTTTCCATCCTTTGACTTTCAGCCTATGAGTTTCCTTTTGGGTTTGTTGGGTTTCCTGTATACAGTATATGGTTGGATGTTGTTTCTTGACCCATTCTACCAGTCTGTTTCTTTTAATTGGTGAATTGAGCCCATTTACATTAACGGTTATAACTGATATATATTGGTTTATTTTTGACATGTTATCTTTCTGCTATTGATCCTTTACCTTTCCACTCTGTTTAATTGTTTGCCTTGCTTAGTGGTTTTTTCTTATGTCTGTCTTTCATTATTCTTTGCAGGGTTGGTTTGGTGATTGTGAAGTTCTTCAGCTATTCTTTGTCGTAGAAGTATCTTATTTCTCCATCCATTTTGAAGGACAGTTTTGCAGGGTATATCAGTCTGGGTTGGAAGTTGTTTTCCTTTAGGATCTGAAATACTTCACACCATGCTCTTCTTGACTTCATTGTTTGTGTTGAGAGGTCTGCTGTGATTCTGATAGGCTTTCCTTTATAGGTGATCTGTGTCTTCTCTCTAGCAGCTTTTAATATTCTGTTCTTGTGTTGGATTTCTGGGATGGTGATTATTATATGTCTGGGTGTAGTTTTATTTTGGTTATGGTTTTTTGGAGTTCTATATGCTGATCTGTATGTCAGTTTCCATTTTCATGTTTGGGAAATTTTCAGCTATTACTTCTGTAAATAGCCTCTTGATATCATTTGTGTTATCACCTTCCTTTTCCTTTATACCTATCAATCTTATGTTGTTTTTCTTTGCATCATCTTGCAGTTGTTGAGTTGTTATTTCCTGGTTCCTTGTTATTTTAAAAAGATCTTTCCTTTCCTGTTCACTAGCTGCAATCTTGTCTTTGAGGTCTAAAATTCTATCTTCACTTTCATTGAGGTGGTTTTGCCAACTTTCAATGGAATTTTTGATTTCCTGTATATCTCTTTGAATGTGCTTCATGCATTCTGTTTGTTTCTTATATTGTTCATTCAGAGTTTCCATCTTTTTGCATTGTTCCTCTAATTTTTTAACTATGTCTTCTTTAGATGTTTTCAGCATTTCTTTCCTTACATTTATCATTTCTACTTTTACCTGGGAGACTATTTCTGATTTGAGTTCTTTTATAGCTTTTATAGGAATTCCAGGTGTATGCCTTATATTTTCTTCTGTGTCCATGTCTCCTAGGCTTGCTTGGGTTGGGCTGGAAGTTTGAGATTGCATTTTTCTCTTTTGTTTTGTCATTTTCATATATTTCTGGGTTTAAAGTGATGTTTCAAAGCTTCCTTGGTGCACTGGGAATCACCTGGCCCTCTTTTGGCTCTGAGGGAAGACTGTAGGCAACTGCTAGTCACTGGGAGTTCACTGGGCATGGGCTAGTTAGGCCGAAAGGGACTCCCATGAGTCCTCATCCTCAGTTGATTTCAGATGCAGGGCAAGGTCTAACCACATGGGAGTGACGTTCCAAAGCTTCAGCCCGCACACACATAAACTGTATTTTATGAAAGGTATTTTAAAGAAAAAATATTTAACCTTGCCAATAATCAATGAAATAAAGCATTTTAAATGTACCCTTTTTATTTCTGATTATTTTAAAATAAAATATTAATATTATATAATATTATACTATATTATTCAGAGTTTTGAAAATCTGTGGAAAATTGATTATTTATTATGATTTTTAGAAGAATAAATATAGTTACAAAATTTCCAGATGAAAATTTCAAAATGTAGTTTGAAAGTCTTAAAATATAGGTTTTGCACAGATAGAAATTATGTCTAAGAATAAAATTAGATAAAATACAAGTACAAGTTTAAGTGCAAGTTTAGCTAATAAAAACTGGAAAGACATTTAACCTCAAATTATGGAAAAATGCCTGGGAATGGACCTCATAAACATTGTTGAATGAGAAAAGAAAACTGTATAATGATACATGCAGACAATATATTATTTATGTAAAAAAAGTTTCTAAATGTTTTAATATATCTAATATTAAAAGTATAACAATGAATTATAGGGCTGGGATTGTAGCTTAGAGGTAGAGCATTTGTCTAGCATGTATGACGCCCTGAGCACCTGCCGGAGTCCAGCTGCGGCAGGGCTCAGGGGTCCCAAAGGTGGTCAGGGAGTCAGCAAGTGAGAGACAGAAGACACTGCACTCCAGTCTGTGAGTGAATCTGAATCTATTTTATTTTTAGAAGCTGGAGTATATATTTGCTAACTTTTGGCAGTAACTTAAACCCCAAGCAGGAAGCGTCCCAGGCTTAGGGCCAGGCAGGGATAATCTTAAACAATATGTGTTAATTAACTTTTTTCACCGTTGTAACACTTTAATCTTGTTACTTAATTAGCTTGGGAAATGTAAGCACCGGATGCCCACAGGAGGGAGAGATGGAGCGGCAGCTGTGAAGCTATCATGCCGCTCCCTACATTTTTTCCCTTATCACTTATGGGAGTATGGCAGGCCCTGTGAGGATAGCGCCTGTCTTGGGTCAAGGACTCTTCATATGAATCCAACCAGGCCTTACCCGTCATGGGCCTGCAGGACAGCAATTGGTCCTGTGCCTGT
>PVLA01017437.1:0-17377 GCA_004027455.1 Hydrochoerus hydrochaeris
GGCCCTGGGCCTGGGGAGTTTCCTGCTTGGGGCTGGGGGTTGTTGCCAGGGTTGGCAAATATATATTCCAGCTTCTAAAAAATAAAGGCGGATTCAGATTCACTCACAGACTGGTGTGCAGTGTTTTCTGTCTCTCAATCGCCGACTCCCTGACCACCTTTGGGAAACCCTAGCCCTGCCGCAGCTGGACTCCGGCAAGGCAAAGCTCAAGATTTTATCTGTGTTTTTGACAATACAACTAACTTCATTTTCAGGTATTCAAAAATCTCAGAACAGAATCTGTTTAAAACATCCACTAATTTTGCAAAATAGATCACTTCACATGAAAATTCCCTATTCTGGCTTTTTTGAAAACCTGAAGTTCTGGTGTCTCTGGACTTTCACTGCAACAACCTGCCAGAGCCAATCAGCACCTGTCATTTCTACAAGAAGAACACTTTCTGGCCCATGGTCTGTTTGTTCTGTTTTGCACACAGGACTGACTTTACCTGTTTGGTCTCATGACTGCGACAGGCTCCAGGGAGTGAGCACATAGTCACTTGGTCACAGGATCTGTCCATGCGTCCCCCTTTCTCATGAACCCTTACTTATAATTTACTTTTTGTGTTGAACCTGTTTGTCAAGGCAAGCAATCCAATGTTGGCTTTTCTCAGGAGGCACGCCCCAGGGCCCCTAGGGACCCTGTGCAGGAACATGAGGGTGAGACATCTTCCAAGTGACATCTGACAACAACCGCTATTCCATCCTGACTCTTGTTGTTTGCTGTGTAAACATAGACTTTTTGCCTTGTCATGAAGACAAGGCACATATGGCTTTAGCCTGCATATCCCCTGTGGCTCTTACTTGGCACCAGTGTGACCACAAGTGAAAGGTCGGGCACATTCTCCTGCCACTCTCTCTCCTCAGCCTGTCCTCACAGGCAGCTCTGTCAGCCTCCCCACCATTAGATTTCTCCATGAAGAAGCAGGAGTTGGGCTTTGAACCCACTCTTTCTCCAGATTCATGGAAACAAACATCAGCTTCCCACAGGGAGCCCGTCCTACTCATCCCGAAGAGCAGCAGAAAGGAGCACACAAGTTTCTGCATCTCGGATGCATCCAGCAGGGAGCATGATGATGGTCAGCCTGCCCGGAGACAGCCTCATCGCTGTGCGGGCTTCTCCTGGCCGTTCCTCTGCTTGATTTGTAAGAACAGTTTCCCTCCATGGTGCTCTTTACCTTTATTAATTCACTGTAGAATCTGTCCTCTTAACAAATCATATGTTTTCTCTTACGTAGGATCAGGACCAGAGAGACTACGGCCTCAAAACCCATCTCTCTGTTTTCAGTTCTGCATGTGTCTTTGCTGACATCTATCTTTAATATGTGGAAGAACTTGTCTCCCATCATCGTAGGCTTTACGGCTTGAGCCCTATTTTAATGAAAGTCCCATTACACTCCTATTGTATGTCCAATATTTCCTTGATTTATCAGTGGAAAACATTCTATTCAGTGCCATCAAATAGAGCTTTCTACAAAAATGGAAGTGTTTTTGTCTGTGCTATAGAAAATAAAGCCACTAATCACACATGACTAGAAGACACTTAAATGTGCTTGGTGACATTAAGAAACAATTTTTATGCTATTTACTTTATTAATATAAATTAACCATCTGGTGTTCATTGGTAAGATAATAATGGCACCATTCCACATAATAAGAAGAGTAAAACTTAATGCTTCTTCATTTATGCTCCACTTTTCCCACTTTGTTTTTGTGCCCAGGCCATGCTGTTTATTACTGTGGCTTTAATATAATATGAGATCCAGGATTGTGATGCCTTCTGCTTTGCTCCTGTTGCTCAGGTTTGCCTTGGCTATTCTGGATATTTTCTTGTTCCATGCAAATTTTAGGATTTTTTTTTCTAGTTCTGTGAAGAATGCTATTGGTATTTTTATTTAAATTGAATTAAATCAATGTATCGTTTTTGATACAGTGACCATTTGACTCAGAAACAATCCAAGGCACATTGAGTCACCTGACCTTTGACACAAAGATCATACATTGGAGAAAACATTTGTCTCCTTAACAAATAGTGCTGAGAAAACTGCTTAGTCACATATAGAAGAATGAATCTAGAGCCTATCTCTCATCCTGTACTAAAATTAAGTCAAAATGAATCAAAGCCCTAGATAATAAAAAAAGAAATACTGAATCTCTTGGAAGACAAGTCAAACTCTTGAAATCATTAGGCATAGCCAAAGACTTTCTGCATAGTACCCCAATTGCACAAGAAATGCCACCAACAATCAACAAATGGTATTATTCAAATTAAAAAGCTCTGCACAGCAACCAAAACAAAAGAATGAAGAGACAACCAACAGAATGGGAAAAAAATTTTACCAGCTACTTCTCAGACAGAGGACTAATACCTAGGATATTTAAAGAACTCTAAAAAAAAGTGAAAGACTCAATCATAAAATGAGCCATTGAAATGAATAATCATGTCTCCAAAGAAAACCTGCAAATAGCTGATCAGTACATGAAAAAAAATTTTCAGCATCTTTGGTATTAAAGGAATGCAAATCAAGGCAACACTGAAATTCCATCCCTTTTCATAAAGAAAGACTATCACTGAGAATTTAAAAAACAACAAATGTTGGCAAGGTTACAGGGTGAAAGAAACACTTATATGTTGTTAGCGGAAATGTAAAATAGTACAACCACTATGGAAATCACTATAGACATCCCTCAAAAATTAAAAGCAGAATTCTATTTGACTCAGCTATAACCTCTTCTGGGTATCTTGACAGAAGAATTAAAGGTGTCATATTGCAATGATATGGGCATACCGGTATTTATGGCAGCATGACCCTCTCGCTAAATCTCAGAAGTGACCTTTATGTCCATGAACAGATGAATGGATGAAGAAAGTGTGGTGTATTTACACAATGAATTATTAGTATTAAAAAGAAGTTAGTTTGAGTCGTTTTGTAGGAAAATGGCTGCACCTTAGACCATAAGGCTAAATGAAACAAACCAGAGCACGAAGGTTAAATAGCCCATAATTTAGTCATGGATCAAAACTTACAAGGTTTTTTTTTTTTCTTCCAATGTAAGGATTCATTTTGGAAACTATGTTTTAATGTTCCTTCTTTGGGAGCATAATGTGTGTGTGTATTGGAATTATGTTCAATAATAAAATTATTCTAATTTGGTGACAAAAATTCATATGGTTCGTCTTATATGAGAAACCTAAAATATAAATAATTTAATAAGAAAAATTTTAAAAAAGGATGGCAGGAGACAGAGAGGTTAACTTTGCAGAGATGGAAAGGGAATCAGAGGATGGCAGAGACATGAGGACCGGGAAGAAAAAAAAAGTAAAAATAACCAAGATTCTGTGTGTCTGTGTATCAATTCTCCAAGATCCATGCAATTATTATGTATCAAAAATGTATACTAATAAGAGAAACTAAAAATGAATTTGCAATGAATAATAAACTGAAATTCATATCACCTCCCTCAATTCTTCATTCAAATGTCAGCTTCTCAGTGAGACCTTCTTTAGTTACCTGTTTGCATTTCCCACCACTATCCTGTCCCTATGCTTGTTTTTAGTAGGTCTGGTTTCACCACCTACTATATCATGTGTTTTACATTAACAGCCCACTTATTCCAATTAAAACATAAACTCGCTGAAGGCAGAAATGTTTACAACTCTTTTTCTGTAAGATATCTTTGGAATCCAGTGTGTGTGGCTCCTTTCAGATGCAGCAAAATTGTTTGTTTGGTTGTTGTTGCTGTTGTTTTTTGAATCAGTGAGTGATGTGCCTTCTGGCGTGATGGATGGCTGCTTCACAGATTGCTTTTCTGCTCTACTGAGTCTTGGTGCAAGATTTATGAGTGAGAACAGCCAAATGCCAAACTCAGAGACTGAGAGCACTGAGAGCTGAACTGCTCTTTGTTCCTCAGAGAAAGAATGAATGGTCCCTGTGGGCAACCAAAGAGCAGAAGAAAAGAGAACAGAGTGCAACAGAATAAGGCGGAGACACATCAAGAGATTGGGCAGTCTGTGAAAATTCCCCAGTGTGATGGGAAGATGTTAAAATGAGTCTATCTAATTGCATTCATTTTTTAAATTATACTGCATTGTTGCAATATAAATATATTTTTAACCAAATTTTTGATAAAGTTCATTCTACTCAAAACTCCATCACATGAGCATATAAACTATTTATTTACTTAATTCAGTGGAACTAAAACAAGTGGTTAGCTTGAAGGCCTCCATCAACAAGATATTAAGCACAGAGCAAGATAACTGATAAGCTGAAGGGACTGACACAAGCAGGTATCTGAGACAAAGTAACCATGAGACTTAACTGGCTGTGCAATAAACACCCACAGTTATGCTTTAGAAGTTTCCCTTTCCCTGGCACCACCATATATAAAAATTGTTCAATAAATACATGCTGCATGGACTTGAATTTTCAGAGTAGAAATGGAAGTTAGAGTCAGTCTTCCAGCTCCAGGGCCAGAAGAAATAATAGAGAAAAGACACACAGCAAGATGGCCAACTGAGTGGTGGCATGATAAGAGAGCCTCTCTGAAAAAAAACCAACTCAGATGGCTGGAATCTGACAACATGAAGAAAGCCAGACAAAAGGAGAAGGATTCTCATGACCCAGGAAGAAAGTGAGGAAAAAGAAAAAAAAAAAGAAAGAAAGAAAGAAAGAAAGAAAGAAAGAAAGAAAGAAAGAAAGAAGAGGAAGCATGGACAAAGGGCTGGAGCCCGGTTGCTGTACCAGGCAAGTCTTAGAGTCAGATGACTCACGACTGAGCTGAGATCACGGCCCTTCCAAGAGCGGGGGGTTGGTAAGCTCCAGACCCTTGGCTGGAGGAGGCGCTGCGGTAGGGAGTGGGAACAGCCAGTGGAGCTGCGCGAACTTTGGTGAGTGATGGGAACTGGGTTCCCCAGAGTGGGAGGACCAGCTATATGACATTTTGGAGTTGGGCAGAGCTGGCTTGAATGAAAACCCGAGGCGGCGGTCGACAACTCCTGGTCCAAAGCAGATTGGTGGGATCTGCTTGGGCTGGTTAGGCCCCTGGTTGAAACCCAATAGTCGGGGATGAGGCTGTCCTGGGCCAGTGGCATCCCCAGGGAACACACAAACTTGCTGAAGGATCCAGTTGTTGGCTGACATAGGGGGAGGGGCTGGCTCTCAGCGTGCAACTCGCAGATCCCCAGCAGACTGGGGGGCGGCACTTCCCTAGCAAGTGCGCTGCAGAAAAAACTGTAAGCAATACAAAAGGCCTGGAGACCTCCACCACCAACCCATCTGAAGGGGGCCAGAAACATGACAAGACAGAAAAACAGCAAAAGTGAGTCCAGCAGAGGTAAATGCAGAGGAGGTTGAGGGCAGCAAACCTATAATGTCAGAGACAGCCTCATCGGAAATAAAGAAATATTTCTGTGACCTCATTGATGAATTTAAATCTGAAATTCTAACTCAGGTGAAGCAAGATAAAAGAAGATTAATAAAAGAAGTCATGGGTAATCCTCAAGTAGACCCAAAAAAAAGAATAGAGGAACCCAGAGAAAGAAGAGAAGCCTTTGATGAAGAGTATAAACAAAACCTAGAATACATGAAACAGATCCAAAGAGAATATCAGGAAATTAAAAACTCCATTGAAAGCTGGCAAAACCTTTTAACAGAAACTAAAGACAAACTTTCAAAACTTGAAGACAGATTTGCAACATATGATCCCGAAAGGAAGGATCTCTTAAAAATAACAAGGAACCAGGAAGCAACGATGCAAAGGCTAGAAGACAACAAGAGGATTTATAACCTAAGAATAAAATATGTGAATGAGATGCAGTGACAAATACAAATGAAATAAAAAGTCTATTCACAGAAATAATTAAGGAAAACTTCCCAAACATAGGAAATGGAAGTGATGTTCAGATATATGAGGCATACAGAACTCAGGCCAGCTACAACCAAAACAGATCTACACCCAGACATATAATAATCAGGATCCCAGAAATCCATCACAAGAACAGAATATTAAAAGTGGTCAGAGAAAAGAAACAGATTACCTATAAAGGAAAGCTCATCAAAATCACAGCCAACTTCTCAATACAAACCATCAAATCAAGAAGAGTTTAGAGCAAAATATTCCAAGCCCTGAAAGAAAATAACCTTGAACCCAGAATGATATACCCTGCAAAGCTGTCTCTCAAAATTAATGGAGACACAAGATATTTCCATGACAAAGAGGAACAGGGGGAGTTTGTGACCACCAATCCAACCCTGTAAAGAATACTGAAGGACTTTCTAGAGAAAGAGAAGAAAATCACCAGGGTTCCAGGAACAATGGCAGAAAGCCTCAAAGAAAGGGGCAGACAGTGGAATGAAGGAGAAAAGTAAACAACAATGACAGAAAAATAGCATAGCAGAGATAAGATAGAGAAAATCGGTTATATTGCTGTTTTATCTTGACTGATTTTATTTGAATCTGGTATGCTTGATAATATCAAGTCTGAGAGTAGAGGTAACTACTCTGAAGATGACAAGATTCAATAGGATACCCATTCTGGTTTGATTATTAACTGCCTTTGAAGTCCAATGTTTACATTTTATTAATAGTGTAATGCAATGCTAAGTTTAATTATGCTATGTATATGTCCTTTTCATTTCATGTTTCTCTAGGAATTTGTATTGTTGACTTGTTTTGATTTATTTCTCCCTCTAATACAGAAAGGCTAGGTATATGTGTAGAGATTTATACATGTGTAGAACTTCTAAGTAGTTTATGAGAATGGATTATAGTTATTGTAAAGAAAAAAAGAGGAAAAGAAACTATTCTAAAGGATATAACTGCATGTATGTTTGAGTGTGTGGGATTGATAATCATGTTGCTAAAGTTTTTGTTGGATGGATGAACAAAACTGATTGCAGTCTCACTGTTTGGATGTCCACTTTGTAGGCTTTATTTTTGTAACTTGAACAACTACTTCTAAGAGGAAAATATGTAATTATCAACTAGTGATTTCTTACTGGTTACTATTTTTGGGTTTTTGTTTTGTTTTGTTTTTGAGATTTTGTATTATTTCTACCCTCTTTCTGTTTCAATTTTTTTTCTTTAAATAAAAAAAAGACACACAGAATGAAACTATGTCTGAGAGAAACAAAGTAGTTTTTCTTTAGCAGTGCAGTCATTAAATGAGAACTTAATTCCAGTTCCATGCACATTGTTTTAATTCCTCCCACAGTCCCCTGACAGAAGGACTTGTGCCTGAGTCATTCCCTAAATTTGTGCAATTCCTTTAGTCATTAAGTACATACTTTATATTTACTCTATGTGAAGTATGCTGGAAGTTGTCTCCTCTCCCAGGCCTAGTGAATGCAAGACTAGTGTATCACGTGCTTGGACCAACCAACTTCTCCCTATGTACTCCACTCCTCATTCCTGTCAGTGTCCAGCTGAATCCCTGATTCCACACTTAGCTACCCTCTCACATGCTAGTGATCTATTTAGCTGAGACAAAGAAGGCTGAGTAGATACCCAATGTTCTAGAAATGCTGTGAACAGCTTCTCGACATATTAGATTCTTCTCAGATCTCCAAAACATATCACTCTAAACATTGAAGCAAAACAAAATAAAGCAAAACAAAAACATAAGAATCTCAAGCAAGGCTAACATGGTGTTTACAGGAATTCTTCAGAAAAAAATGATGATAAAATCACTATTAATAGCCCTAAGCCTAGCATTTAATGCTAACATTTAAATCAAAGCAGGCAAAGCATAAGCATGCTTGTTTCACAAGTAAACACACTTTGCTACTAAATCAGTCCAAAGCAAAAATTCTGTAACTTTCTTGGGTGGACCAAAGAGGTATTTCTTTAGATAGATTAAACTGTAGTGCATGTTTTAATATTAATGTTCTGGGTATGATTAACATCCCTTCACATGAAATGAACAGCATATCAGAAAGCTGCATATTAAAATGGTATTTTGAAAATTATTTATGTGCTAGGTAAAGAGCTGACATTTTGGAGAACAATTAAATGTAGACTAAGAGTTGAGAAGGGAAATAGTAAGTCTTGGTCACTTTCCTCTCTGCTTGGACAAATACCTAGTAGTACTTACAAGTCACTGGGGAACTCGGTTTTTAGAGGTTTCAGTCTAAAGTTGCTCATTCCAGGCAGAAATGGCAAAAGGGTCTGGTGGAGGAAAGCTGCTTAGATTATGGTAGTCAGCATGCAGAGAGAGAAGCAAGGCAGGTGAGCAGGAAACAAACCCTTCTAGGTCATGTCCCCACTAACCCACCTCTTCCAATCAGAACCCATCTACTAATAACAAGTCAGTTATATTGGCTCATGATTCAGTTATCTTTGCAAAGCTCCCTTATGAGCATATGTGGTCTCTGGTGGATGCCCTGTATTCCAACCATAACATTTTCTTCATGTTTCTAGAAAGATTCATATATGCATCTCTTTATGCAAAATGTACTCAGTTCATCTCTGAGAGTAGCCAAAATTTTAACACTTCCAGTGTTACTCAAAGGTCCAAACCCAAAATTTTCCCCCTGAAACTCAATGCAAATTCTTCACCATGATCCCCTGTAAAAGTCATTCCCATTTGAAAAGAGAGGGATAGTGACACAGAAAGAAATGGGACTAAAGCAAGACTGAAGTCCAGCAAAGTAAACACTAAATCCTAGAACTCCATGCCTAGCATCTGGGAAAGCTGTGCTGAGGTGTGATCTCCAAACAGCTATGGTGACCCCCACTCCTACAGCACTGTAGCTCTCCTGACCTCTTTATTGGGCTGGTTCTGCTGTTTTCCTCAGATGGTCTGTGTGCCTGACTTCTTCAACTTCCTGGGGTCTCATGGCTCTTGTTGCTTCACTTTCACAACTTCATGCACCATCCTCTGAGGGGCACACTGCCTGGTCTCCCAGGCATTCTTCTGAAATCTGGTGGAAGCCTCTATGAACCTGTGACTCTTGCATTCTGCATGCCTGTAAAATCAGCACCATGGGTCTGACACTCAAGCAATGACCAGAGCTCCTTGGATTATGGGTACAGAGACCTTGCTTGCTGAGCATTCTGAAGGAAATCTCAAGGAATCAATTCACAAGCAAGGTACCCTAGGGCTCTCTTCTCAAAGCAAATTCTTTCACTTTTGGTCCCTTGAACCTGTGAAGGGTGAAGTCTTGATGATTCCCAGGATTCCCTCAAAGCATCTTTCCTATTGTCTGATGAAAAATGTTTAGTTTATTTTTAATGAGAATTTTTTCAGCAACCAATCTGTCCCGGGCCAAAATTTTATAGACTGCAAAGCACACTTTACAGGTGCTTCCTTTCTGGTGAAACTTTTTAAATCACTCAGCTATGTCATTTGTTCTTGATTCTTAACATGGACCTGGTTTAAAGCTCCCAGCAGCACCCACAACACAGTCTGAATGTTGGGCTGCCTTGAAGTTTCTTCCATCAGATTCATTAGTCTGCTGCCCTTAATCTCAGTCTCTCACAAAGTTCCAGGATATGAGCAAAATGTAGACAAATTTTCTGCCAAAGCATAACAACTGTCAGTGGACTCCTTATTCTCAACTGAAACTATGTTATCTTGCTCTTTACTGTCTGCATTGATATTGGCATTTCACTGTCTACATTGCTATTGGCATTCTGATCCTTAGAGCTCTGAAATCACCCATCAAGTTTAGCTTAAAGCGTTCTAGGGCTTCTCTAGCTGGGATCTCCAAATGAAAATTTAGAAATTTCCTGGAGTTTCAAAGGCTTCGGAATCACATGGTCAGCTGGTTGCAGCAACAATACCACTGCTCTTCTACCAAGATATATCTTAGTTACTCTTTTCATTATGGGGAGAAATACATAACACCCACCACTTACAGGAGAAAAGATTTATTTGAGATCACAGTTTTTAGAAGTGGTCAGTTTATGGTTGACTGGCTCCAAGAGAGCAACCGCATGGCAAAGAGTCTGGCAGAAGAAAGTTACTCACATCCTAGCAACCAGGAAATGGAAAGTGAAGTGGGAACTCAGAGGAGGGGAAAGACCCTTTCAGATCATCCTCCCAGTGACCTGCCCCAGCTGCCTTCTAAGCAGACTCCACTTCCTAGCAGCAAGTCCTCTATATCAACCCCAGAATTCCAAAAGCTCTACCTCTGAGCACATGAAGCTTTTGGGGGGCATTATTGATCCAAACCATATCACAGTATATGCAGAAAAGCTGTCTATGTATAAATGAAAAAAGGAGTGTTCTGCACTCACTTTTTAAAACCCTGTCAATGATCTTCTCATTTGTAGTTGAAGAACAATACAGATAGTAGAGATGAAGGAGAGCAGAAAGTGTTTGCACACGATAACACTGTTTTTAAACCTGAATCTATGTTCCCACCAGTAGAGGGTGAAGATGTCACTGCAGATTCATGCGCATCACTGGGACTTGCTCCTCTACGGGCATACCCTGCCGCTTCCCTTTCTTTTGCGCTTCTCAAAGCCTCCAGACTTGCAGCCTTCACATAATTCCACTTTACATTTCCCCTTACGCTTTGGAGAAGATTTACCTTTAAACTTTTTGCTTGCTCCATCTGTTGAGACTTAGTTTCCTGTATGATTGATAAATTTGGGGGGAAAAACTAGGATTTTTCCACCCAGCATAGTCATTCTGTGTCTTGGTATATTCCTGTAACCAGCTTCTCTCTCTTCCTTCACACTCCTCCACTCCTACACCACCAAGAATGGAGGCCGTAAAAGCAATGTCGGGCTACTTAGAAAAAAGGCTCTTCATAAAAACCAGAGATGAAGAAAGCCAGATGTGGTCGTGCACACCATAATCCCAGCATTTAGGAGGCTGGGGCAAGAGGATTGTGGTGAGTTTGAGACCAGGCTGACCTTGAGCTACCAAGTGAGCTCAAGGCCAGCCTGAAATGCTTAGTGAGACCATCTCAGAAAAAAACAAACAAACAAACAAAAAAAACCCCAGAGGTGAGAAAAATTACTTGCCTCTAGCAATGAGAAACAAATTGATGGAATAAATTCAAGTTTGGAATTTGCTAAGCTCTCACTGTAAACTGGTCCTCATCAACAATAAAACATTTACTTTGCATTGCATCACTGCTTTATTTTATTTTTCTAGTAGTCTATAATTGAAAAAGGAATATGAATGGCTCCTTTGGAACCCCAAAAAGTGTCCATTTTTTAGAGTCATTGAAAAAAGAATAGAATCTGGAAGCAGTAAATATAGAATTTGGGAATCACGTGAGCCACTGTGTGCCATGGAGGCTTGTACTAGGCCAGGTGGGTATTTATAGCAGTGAAGTTGGTACTCTTTTTTTTTCTTTTTTAAAAAAATTTTATTTAAAGAGAAAAAAAGCAAAACAGAAAAAATGGTAGAAATAACACAGAATTTCAAAAAAATAAATAATAAGAAATCACTAGTTGATAAAGTACATATTGTCCTCTTAGAAATAGTTGTTCAAGTTACAAAATTAAAGCATACAAAGTAGACAAATGGTGAGACCTCAAACAGTCCTGTTCAACAATCCAACAAAGACTTAGTAATATGATTATCAATCCTACACACTTAAACATACATATGGTTATATCATTTAGAACACTTACTTTTCCTTTCTTATTTACAATAGCAATTACACATTTTGTATTTTATTAGTCCTACATTTCTTATTACTTTTTGCACTAGAGACACAATGTGATATTTATACATATGATTCTTATTTATTTCACTAATGAGGATAGTCTCAAGTTGCTTCCATTTACCTATGAAGGCCTCAAGATCATCCTTTTTTAGAGCTGAGTAATATTCCATTGTGTAAAAATACCACATCTTTTTCACCACTCTGTAGTTGATGGGCATTGTGGTTGTTTCCAAGATTTGGCTATTACAAATTGTGCTGCTATGAACATGAGTGCACATCTATCACTGTGACATGACTTTTTCAGTTTTTCTGGGAAAAAGGCCAGTAGGAGAATAGCTGGATTGAAGGGAACTTCCATTCCTAGTCTTCTGAGGAATCTCACACTGATTTCTCTGGGGCTGCACCAGTATACACTACCACCAACAGTGGAACAATGTTCCTTTTTCCCCACAGCCTCACTAATATTTGTTAGCAGTTGATCTCTTGATGGCAGCGGTTCTTTCCAGAGTAAAATGAAATCTCAATGCTGTTTTAATTTGCATTTCTCAAAAGACCAGTGATGGTGAACATTTCTTCATGTATTTATTTGCCATTTGTATATCTTCATCTGAGAACTGTGTGTTCATCTCAGTTGCCCATTTTTGGAGAGGGTCTTTCAATTTTGGGTGCTTGATGTTTTCCAGTTCTTCATATGTTCTGGATATAAGTCCTTGGTTTGAAGGGTTGCTGGATAAAATTTTTCCCATTGTGTGGGTTTTCTTTTCACTCTGTTGGGGATTTCTTTTGAAGTGCAAAAACTTTTCAATAATATGAGGTCCCAATTGTTGATTCTTTGAGGTGTTTCTCATGTGATTTTTGTTTTATTCATGAATTCTCTGCCTACCCCTATATCACCAAGACTTCTACCTACCTTGTCTTCCAGCAGATTTAGTATTTCTCTTTCACTATTTAGGTCTTTATCCATTTAGACTTTAGTTTTGTGCATGGTGATAGGCATGAATCTAGTTTTAGTCGTCGGCATATGGAGAGCCATTTTCCAACACTGTTTATTAAAGAGTCTATCCTTCTTCCAGTGAACATGTTTTGCCACTTTGTCAAATATCAGGTGGCTGAGTGTCTTTGTAGTTGTGCTTGCATCTTCTAATCTGTTCCATTGACCCTCAGGTCTGTTTCTTTGCCAGTACCATGCTGATTCTATCAATGTGGCTTTGTAGTATAGTTTCATGTCAGGAATTGAGATGCTTCCTGCCTTGCCTTTGTTGCCCCGAATTGCCTTTGCTATTCTAGGTTTATTCTGTTTCCAAATGAATTTTAGGAGTGTTTGCTCTAGATCTGTGAGGTAAGTCAATGGTATTTTGATTGGGATTGCATTAAATCTGTACAACAGTTTTGGGAGTATGGCCATTTTCACAATGTTGGCTCTTCCTAGGCAGGAGCAAGGAATATCCTTCCATTTTCTAATACCCTCTTCAATCTCCTTTTTTAGCATAGCATAATTTTCAGCATATAGGTCTTTTACATTCTTGGTTAGGTTGATTCTCACATATCTCATTTTTTAGATGTTATTGTGAAAGGTAGTATTTCCATAATTTCTCTCTCAGTGAGTTTTTGTTTGTGTACAGGAATGCTATTGATTTCTGAGTGTTGACTTTGTATCCAGCTACACTGCTGAACTTGCTTATTACCTCTAGTAGTCTTTTAATGGAGTTTTTTGGGTCTTTTATATAAAGTATCATGTCATCTGCAAATAGTGATAATTTAACTTCTTCCTTTCCTATCTTTGCTGCTTTTCTTTCTCCCTCTTGTCTCAATGCCCTGGTTAGTGTTTCCAGAACTATGTTGAAAAGGAGTGGTGATAGTGGACATTTTTGTCTTGTTCCTGATTTTCGAGTGAAAACTTTCAGTTTTTGTCCACTTAGTATAATGTTGGCTGTTGGTTTGTCATAGATGGTCTTTATAAGGTTGAGGTAGACACCACACATTCTGAGTTTCTGAAGGGTTTTTATCATGAACATGTGTTGAACTTTATTGAAAACTTTTTCTGCATCTATTGAGATGACCATGTGGTTTTTGTTTTTGGCTCTGTTGATGTGGTGTATTACATTTATTGATTTGCCATCCCTGCATTCCTGGAATGAACCCCACTTAGTCATGATGTATAATCTTCTTGATGATTTGCTGCATTCTATTTGCCAGTATTTTGTTGAGAATCTTTGCATCAATGTTCATTAGTGAGACTGGCCTATAGTTCATTAGTGAGACTGGCCTATAGTTCTCCTTTTCGATTGGGTCTTTCTCTGGTTTTGGTATGAGAGTGGTACTTTGTCTCCAGGAATGATTTAGGGAGGACTGCTTCCTTTTCAAATTCATTGAAGAGTTTAAGGAGCATTGGCATCAAATCTTCTCTAAATTTCTTGTAGAAGTCAGCTGTGAATCCATCAGGACCTGGGATTTCCTTTATTGGTAAGTTTTTAATTACATTTTCAATTTTAATAGCCACTATTGGGTAATTCAAAATTGCTATATCTTCTTGGTTGACCTTTAGTGGTTCATATGTTTCTAGAAATCTGTCCAATTCCTCTGTGTTTTCCACTCTGTGTGAATAGAGATTTTCAGAGAAGGTATTCATGATCTTTTTAATTTCCATGAGATCTGTAGTAATTTCCCTCTTTTCAGTCTTTATTGCATGAATTTGGGTTTTTTCTTTCTTTTTCTTGATAAGGTTAGCTAGGGGTTTGTCAATTTTGTTTATTCTCTCAAAAAACCAGCTTTTTGATTTACTAATTCTTTGTATTGTTTTTTTAGTTTCAATTGCATTGATTTCTGCTCTCATCTTTACAATTTCCTCTCTTCTATGAGCTTTGGATTTAGCTTGCTCTTCTTTTTCTAGAAGCTTGAGATGGCGCATTAGGTTGTTTATTTGTGCTCATTCTGTTTTCTTGATATGACAATTTATTGCTATATATTTCCCTGTTAAGACTGCTTTCATTGCATCCCACAGATTACAGTACATTGTTTCTGCATTTTCATTGAATTGTATGTATTGCTTTATTGGAGAAAATTCCATCTGTAGCCCACTGGTTGTTCAGAAGGTTGTTATTTAATTTCCATGTATTTATGCAGGCTTTATAATTTATTTTGCCATTAATTTCCAATTTCAGTGCATTATGGTCAGATATTATGCAGGAGGCTATAGAGAAAATCAAATTAGAAATAGTTTCTCATGTAAAGACAGAAATAACAGTCTTAGTACAATAGCTGATCAGCATAGCTAGAGAAGAAATAGATAAGAAAATATAGAAACATGGGAAATTGATTGAAACCTTGAATGAACAATGTAGAAAACAAGCAGAATCTATGAAATGAATTCAAAGAGATATCCAAGAAACAAAAACTTCTATTGAAAGCTGTCAAAACCATTTAAATGAAGCTGAGGATAGAATTTTGGATCTTGAGGACAGGATCACAGTTAGCTACCATGAAAGAGTAGGACTTTTAAAAACAACAAAGCAACATGAAATGACAATACAGAAGCTTCAGGATGATGCCAAGACAAATAACATAAGACTAATAGGCATCAATGAAGATGCAGCAGTCAATGCAAATCACATAGGTAAAGTATTCAGAGAAGTAATAGAAGAAAATTTCCCAAACATGGAGAAAACATCCAATATACAGATAAATGAAACATATAGAATGCCAAACAGTCACAACCAACATAAATCTACACCCAGACATATAATAATTAGAATCCCAGACATACAACATAAAAACAGGATACTAAAAGCTGTTAGAAAAAAGACACAACTCACCTATCAAAGAAAGCCTATTAGAATCACAGCAGACTTTCCAGCACAAACCCTCAAGTCAAGATGAACTTGGAGTGAGGCATTCCAAGCCCTGAAACAAAACAACTTTCAACCCAGATTGATGTACCCAGCAACACTTTCTTTCAAATATAATGGAGAAACAAGATACTTCCATGACAAAGAACAACTGGAGAAATTCATGTCCACCAAACCAACCCTAGAAACAGTATTGAAAGATATACTAGAGATAAAAATGACCACAATCCTCAGAACAACAACAGAAAGAAACCACCAAAGTAGTAACTATTCCATTTTTAGACAACATGAACTTCAAACCTAAAATGATTAAAAGAGATAAAGAAGGTCACTACATACTCATTAGTGGAAAAATTCAAGAGGAAAAACTAACAATTACAAATATATATGCACCAAATACAGGAGCACCCAACTATATAAGACAAATACTAATGGAAAAACCAAATACACACGAACACAATTATAACAGGGGACCTTAACATCCCATTGTCATAAAGAGATAGATCAATTAGACAAAAAGTCAGCAAAGAAATAATAGAACTGAATCATACCTGAGAGCAATTGGACTTAGTAGACATTTACAGAGTGTTCCACCCAACCACATCAGAATACACATTCTTCTCAGCTGCACACGGGACATTCTCCAAAATAGACCATATATTAACCCACAAAACATTCTTAAGTAAATGCAAAGGTATTGAAATTATCCCACACATATTTTACCATAGCACAGTGAAGGTGGTTTTGATAAAATGTTTTAGGACAGCCTGTGAGCATTTTTAATCTGGAAAGTCATTGTAGCATATGACACTTTATACTCAGAGTGTGACTTTCTGTGGAGTTTCAACTGACCTCCTCCTGAGGCCTTAGAAAATACCAACAGAGCATCTTTTTTATTGCTGAGATAAAATACCTGATTCCCACCCATCCTCCCTCCTTCCGGGAACTTAGCAGAAGCCTGTATCAGGCATAGGCTGCCCAGAATCTCCACCATGGGCCCGCCATCCCTCCAGGAAATTAGCAAAAGCCTGCATCAGGGGTAGGCTGCCCAGAATCTCCACTGTGGGCCCGCCCTGCCTCCAGGAATTTAGCAGAAGCCTGCATCAGGGGTAAGCTGCCTGGAACCTCTACCGTGGGCCGGCCCTGCCTCTGGGAACTTAGCAGAAGCCTGCATCAGGGGCAGGCTGCCAGGAAGCTCCACCAAGGGCCCATCCTGCCACCTGAAACTCAGCGCAAGCCCGCCTCAGGGGTAGGAACCTCCCCTGTGGGCCTGCCCTGCCACCAGGAACAGCGAAGAGGCCCGCCCAAGACTGAAAACTGCCCTGGACTACTACAGATGGGCCCGCCCTCCCACCTGGAGCATCAGAAGAACTCAGCAGTATCCAATTAGCATGAGAAAATTTGGAACTTTGCTCCCAGGTGGTGAACTTTGGACTACACCAGATTGACTGTATCAATGTGGTGAGTATACCCCTAAAATAGAGGTGTACAGGGGATAAATAGGGCCAGTAGTAAAAACCCCCTCCAACTAACTGTAAGACTTTGGTGTCTCTGAAAAGCATGTGTGTGATCCCCTTCTACACATAGAAAACACCAGGCAGAGTGAAAATGACAAAACAAAAAACCAAAATGCAGTCTCAAACATATAGTTCACCAGAAGCAAGTACAGGAGACATTGAAATAGAGGACCCCAAAAGTAACACACTGGGAATCTCTGAAAAGATAGCCAGTGAAATAAAAAAACAACTGCATCAGGCTATAGAGGAAATCAAATTAGAAGTAGTCTCCCATGTAAAGATAGAAATAACAACTTTAGTAAAGGAGTTGTTGAATGCAGCTAAAGAAGAACTAGAGAAAAAAGTACAT
>PVLA01017438.1:0-17369 GCA_004027455.1 Hydrochoerus hydrochaeris
AAGAATGATCACATTGAGATATTTATAAATAAATGGATGCAACTTGAAACCATACTCATAAGTGAAATAAATCCAACTCACATGTATAAATATGATATAGTCTCCCTAGTGTAAGAAATGGTATGAGTACTTAATATTCTATGTTAATCATGGATCCCCATTATATTGATTTGAAGACTTGCAATGTTTTCATTCATTGGTTGCAATGATTTTATTCTGTTTTATTTGACCTTATTATGTGTGATGGTATGAACAGCTATTTTGAAGAAAACAAGACATTATAGCAGCCATTGCTGGTTTGATATCATCTGGCTTTGAAGTTCTACCATGCTTCTGTTCTTGTATTACCATTGGTTCTATCATAGTGTGTCTTACTGGTTTTTAATATGTGTAATAAAATAATATAAACAATTTTTATGGAAAAAGAGTTATTAGAGAAGCCATTGTACATTTTCTGTTATTTGGTTCAGAATGCCTTGTAGTAGTTTCATTCTCTTGAATGCTTTTATTCTATTTTGTTATGTTTGATATCATTGTTTGTGAAGCTATGCTCAACTATTTCAAAGAAGGAGATATCATGATAGCTACTGTTGATATCCAATTGTCTTCTTGTGAAGCTCTGTGTTACTTGTATTGTTCTGTTCTGCATTGTTCTCTTTTGTTTTATTCTCTGTAAAATAAAATTTTTACAAAATGTGCTACTTTTATGCAATGAAATACTACTTAGCTATAAAAATAGATGTTCTTGAGGCCTTTGTAGGTAAATGGAGGCAACTTAAAAATAATCTTCATTAGTGAAATGAACAAGACTCATATGAGTAAATATCACATTGTCTCTGTAGCACAAACATAATAAACATTGACCCAATAATGGGACTGGAAAAGTATAATAGATATTGTGAAAGCAAAGGGGAAGGAAGTGTTCTAAAGAGTATAACAGTATGTACAGTGTGTAAGATAAATGACCATAGTACTGAACTATTTGAAAACTGAACAAAAGGATTTGCACTGTCAATGTTTGAGTGTCTAGCCACTATTTCTGCTCTGATTTTGTGACTTTGGCAACTATTTTTTAGGACAGCAATGAAAAATGTAACAACTAGGCATTCTATGATGAAAAAAAAGAATGAATTTTAACTCTCATCATCCATTATTAGGAAGAGTATATAATGTGCATATTATCTTGGTTTTCTCACTTATCTCTTGAGGGTCATGCAACTGATTTTTTTCATGATTTAACTATTCAGTGTTGTTTAACCAATATTTTGCCAGTTTATTGCTAATGCAAGATGAAACTGCCTTATATAGCAATGCCAATATTCAGGAAATAAAGCCTGACCAAATATTAAAGTCATTAACAGCTGCAAAACTGTTTTATTCATATATTTACAGTGTAACAACTTAAAAGCAATAGGAAGAAATACTACATCTTTTTAAATGATTAGTGTGATAGAGAGGTAAGTAGGAATGTATTTCTTGTACACAAATGCAAGGTTTCTCCTCTCATCACCTTCAACATTAGACTGACTTTTCCCCGATACAAGAGTCAGTATGGATCACATGAATAATTCACACACAGAAGATTCTGTAAAAGAGTGTAACTGAATAGAATTCAATCCATTCTTTGAATCTTTCTCACACACAACTGATTAATGAAAGAAAAGGATCGTATTGGTTAGAATAATTGAAGAAAGTAAGAGTGGAACAAAGGCTACAAAGTCATTCTGGTCAAGCCCTCATTGCAACATAGAACTCCTCAGATTTAGAATTCTTGTGTTGTCTCCAAACATTTAGGTAAATATAGTGCATTGTATTTTAAATACATTCATTTCCTGAAGATAAAGATTTTAAATCACTGAAACAACTATGAATACTTACAAAATAACATGAAATTTATAAGAACTCTTTACCAAATCAATAACTAAGAAAAGTTATCATGGACATGTCAAAAGTTTGGAAGACTTTTGCAAGGTATAAAGCAAAATAAGACCAGTCAAAGATACTAAAGAATCACTTAATAACTGACCTATCTGTGACAGCAAAATTCTTCAAACATCATTGTCAAGAGTATGTATCACTTTCTATAAGGTCCAAGTTATTTATTTGATTGATTGGATGACTGGCTCCTGTTATGATAGTTAAAGAGTTCCATTCTTTCTGTATTTCCTAAAAGCCAAACAGCATCAGAAAATATGACCTAAGATCATTGACTACATTCATTGGAGACAGAAATATTGACAGTAGTAATGGTTGATATAATGTGTCAATTTGAGAACTTTAACTTAATAACTCAGCAGTTCTATGTAATGGGGTGTGGAGGACATGCCCTTACTGTTATAGGATGTTGTTTATTATGTCAAATTGAGAAGTTTAAGTAAATGATTCAGCAAGGAGTCAGGGTCCTTATTTTGTAAACATCCTTAGCCAGAACAAGAGAGGGACATGGAGATGGTGGGGGTTGATAGCCTGTTTACAATATAAGGGGAAAAAAGATGCTACCTTTCCCCACTTTTGCTCTTGATGTTTTTGCTGTCTTCTGCTGCTTGAAATGCTGCCCCAGTGCCATGCCACCCTGCTTTGAAGCCAGCTGATTATGGAATTATCCTCCACAAACCATGAGCTAAATAAATCTTTCCTTCCTTATTTTTGGGTGTCAGATATTTGGTTCCAGCAACAAGAGAAAAGTATCCAAGATAATGTTATATTACACAAAAGTAGGAAAGGTTTAGAAAGCATTCAAAGAAGTATAGTTTGTGTTAATTGTTTACAAAAGCATTATATGTGTTGGTGCTTGTGATGATGTGAAAAACTAGACTATGCTTTGGGTATTACCTCGACTTTTTAAATTCTCTTGGTTATTGTTCTTTTTGGGCAACTATTTACTTCCAAAATTTTATCGATTCTTTAAGCAAACTGCTCAATATAATTTCAGGTAATTTAATTCATTCCTAAGTTAAATAGTCATTGTTCTGTTTATACAACCAAGAATTTGAACTCAATGAATTTTTAGTAGTGAGGATGAGGCAAACATAAAGTCACTCTATTATACATTAATATAATTGAAAGTCAGTCTTTGAATTCAAGTTCATGAAAGTGATTGCCAAGGTAAGAACAACTATGTAAGCAAAATATGGTGACAACACATCTCTTTTCAGAAATGGAGCAGAAAAAAGCCCAGACATCATCCTGAATGAAACTGATTTTTTCACCATAGCTAAAAAAATGAGATATAAAATTCTGGCTTGGGGTAAACAGCAAAAAAATATTTCATTGCACTATTACCAAAACTTATAAATGGACCAGGGTATAAGATGGACTAGAAAAAAGCAGAACCCATAAGCTCTTCAAGATATATCATCCAAACCACCAGATCACAAAAGCAGTTCCTTTTCAAGGAAGCAATTTCACCTGCGCTAATACTTAGCTTGGACTAGGAGAATGCTGATTGTAAGAGAGAAAAGTTAAAGCCATGGGACTGTGGGAAACATTCTAATTTTTTAATTAAAAACCAATCTCTAAGATGAGAAAGTCTCAGGAGGATGGCCAGATTGTGTTCCACAAAACAGAGAGTAGGCATATCTAACCAAGTGGGAGGAAATGCCAAAAAGTAAGTTGCTAAACAGAAGAAACAGTGGTAGTTTGAACTTTAGGAGTGAGGAAAATTTACCAGCATGAGAGTCTGTGCAGGAAGAATCTTGAGTCTGGCAACAGCTCTTCAGAACTCAGAAGACTTGGAACCTGTTGCTTTTGATGTCTGAGCATCTCCTGCATTTCTTTCCACCTTTCAGCGTGAACATAACACAAAGACACAAGCCAGCCACTCCTCCAAGAGCATGGCATAGTAAACTAAGGAAGTTTTGCACATATCTGGGATCTGCATACAGGCTATATGAAATATTTGGAGTATAAGCTGGAGTTTCTGTGATCCTCACACCCAGGATTATAGAAGATTGATTTGGTGAATTTGAGTCAATATCATCACAGATAGATGACAAAAGTACTCATTTTTACTCCCAGAAAATATTTTATATTTCTAATGGACAAAAGTGCCTTCACCTACAGAGACATAGGCCAAGAAGGAGAATTTTGTACTTAAAAGCACATGCACACACAGATCATCACATTCTTTCTTTTAGTAAGTGGCACACAACAATACAATTCTGTGGAAAAAAGTCACCATTATAAGCATCACATGAGAAATAATAGGACTGTCTCTGTTTTTTGGTTGATTTCATGTTCTTTTTTGTTCTATTTATGTATATATGTTTATTTTCAAGTGTATTTGAACATTAGTTATGAATTTCTTATAATGTCTTACTTTGTTTTGTCATATTGTGCCACATTGTTTTGTTTTATAAGGTTTTCAAACTTTCTGCATCAACTAGTAAATTAATTAGGTTAAACTCCCTATAGTGTATCACAATTTCCAATTGCATTTTCCAATTTCCTTTTGTAACTTTAAGTCTTTACCTTTTGCATTATAATTCCAGAATTTTCTCTGCCCACAGAATTAAATTTGTATATATTAATGTTACTTTTTTATTAGTACATTTTTTCAGTTTATGATGTTTACTTTCATTTTGGAGAAAGGTACATGTAGATAATTGTCTTGGATATATTTCTCTCATCACTGAGACACAATATCTGACACCCAAAGTTAAGGAAAAGTCATTTATTTAGATCATCGTTTGTGGAGTTTTTAATATATAACCATCTGGCTCCAAGGCAGAGTGGCACATGACACAGGGCAAAAATTCAGGGCTGAAGTAAAGAGCAAAAGCAAGAAGAGCAGAAAGGGAGTAGCGTGCCTCCTTCTCTCCTTTATTTTGTATGCTGCATACCCACTCCTGGTGGTGTACAGCATTCCCACCACCAATCCTAGCACTAGACAAGGAAACAATTACAAATATTAGATTCAGTCACTTTGAAAGATTCACCTTCTCATGACAGAATTAACCTTTGGGAAGACATACAAACACAAACCATAACAATAATGAATCATTTTTATAAGTTCTCTTCACCTTCCTACCCAACTCCCTCACTCTGCTTCTAAATACCCCCTTCCCATTTTCATTATTGATGCTGTAATTATTATTATTATTGACAGTAGTAGTATTAGTTCATGTTCATTACTTTTAATATTTACATTCTTTGAGATTATTAGGTTCCTGTATATGCAATATGTTAATTCTATTTATGCCTTCTTCCTCTCCCACTCTACCCTTCCCCTTGGTATCCTAGCCTTCATCTGTTTGGCATGTTTCCTTGTGTCTTTCTATTCATTCTATCTTGTGTACTTTGCTTTTACTCAAGTAAGTGATAATATGTGGTATTTAAGCTTGTGTATCTGATTTATTTTATTTAACATTGTATTTTCCATATAAATTCATTTTTATGCATGTCTCAAATTTCTCCTTTATAATCAAGTATTACTATGTATAGGTACCACATTTTCATTATTCAATCATATACTGACTTCTGTACAGACTGTTATCAAGATTCAACTATTATGAATTGTGTTGCTGCAAACATTGGTGTGCATTTATTGCTCTAGTGTGATGTATTTAGCACTTTGGTGAAGATACCTACAAGGAGTATACATGTGTCTTATGGAATTTCTAATTTTAATACTTTGAGAAGTCTCAGTATTAATTTTCGTACTGGTTTCATTATTTTACATGATACTAACAATGAAAGAGGGTTATTTTTCACCACAGCCATGTCATAATTTGTTATTTTTTGTCTTTTTGATGATTGCTATTTTTTCTGCTGTAGATGGAACTTTAATGTTTTAATTTGTGTTTCTCTAATGGGCAGATATTTAAAATATTTTCATGTTTGTTTACATTTTGTCCTTCTTCTGAGAAATGGTTTTTCATTTCACTTCACCATTCTTAATTGGGGCTTTTATTTTTGTTTATCTATTTTTAGTGTTCTTTATATATTCTAGATATTAGTCCTATGTCTTAGGAATAGCTAAAAATATTTTCTCAATCTGTAGGTTTTTTTGTTTTTACTACTAATCTATTATTTTGCTCTGCAGAAGCCTTTTACCTTGATGTATTCTTGTTTGTTTCTTCTTATTTTATTGCTTGTGAAAATGGAGTTTTGTTTATTTTTTCCCTATACCTTTGACTTCAAGTGTTTAATATATCTTGTTTTCAGTTAAGTTTCTGTTTTAATGTTTAGATCTTTGAAACATTTAGTTTTTAGTTTGATACTTGGTGAGAGCTAGTTTGTTTCAATCTTCTGTGAATAGATATTCAATTACCACAGAACCATTTGTTGTGTAGACTACTTTATGTTATTGTATGTTTTTGGCTCCTTTGTCAAACATCAAATAGCTAGATGTTTCTGGGAATATTTGTGTAATCTCTATTCCTTTCTTTATCAACATATGTATTTTTGTTTCAGTACCACACCTTTAACATCATTATAGCTTTGTGATATTCATTGAAATCATGTCTAGTGATGTGTCCTGCTTTATTCTTGTTGCCCAAGATTGCTTTTTGTATTCTGGGTCTCTTCTAGTTCCATATGAATTTTAAGGTTTTATTTCTTCTGTATTTGTGACATATGATATTGATATTTGGATTAGTATTGCATTGAACTACACAGCAGTTTTGAGAATACTACTATTTTGACAATATTTATGCTGGTTATTTAGAAGCAGGGTAAATACTTCCATTTTTAAAGCACACTAAGCTTCTTCACAGAAGTTTTCAAGTGCCTACATTATTTCTTAGAAATTTATTTATACTTGTTGCTACCATTAATGATATTTATTTTGTATTCTTTCTCATTGAACTCATTATTGCTGTACACAAATGCCATTGATTTATGTTTGTTGATATTTTTATCCTACTATATTACTGAAGTTATGTTATTACTACAAGTTTTTTGATGGAGCTACTGGATTTGCCATATAGACAATCAAGTTAACTGCAAATAATGATCATTTGATTTCTTCTTTTCCTATATGTATTAATTTTATTTCTTTCTCTTCTCTGATTGCTTTGGCTTGTGTTTCAAGTAATATCTATACACATGTTATTAAAATATATTTATTATTTTCATTTTCCTATTTCCATAGGCTACTCTGTATTTATATTCCTCCATTCTTTCTGTTGTTAGTCAAATAGATAACTTTTAAAACAAAATTTTTAGTAGACATTGTTACATGGTTGCTTACCTAGAGACTGATATTAATAGTAATTATTATCTCTTTGCAAAACATTGTTAAAGATTGAATTTAGGATCTCAAAGAGATTTAGAATGTGCTCTATTCTGAGACATACTCACAGCCTGTGGATAAACACAAAGTTACTCTAAAACATCATCCTCATAGTTGAGGTAGAGGTATCTATCAAAACTGATCAGCAAACTTCAAAACAGTACACAATTATCATTATGAAATAGAAAATTAAATACCTCTAAAAAACATAATTTACCCAAAACACATCCCACAGATGTGGAAGTGAATAGTTCTTTAAACAAAGTAATAAAAAATGATAGTTAAATGAATAAAAAGATTAAGAATTCTCATACAAGCAGTTGAATGAATCAATGAGAAAATGATTAGTGAGCTCAAGGAAAACACAAATGGTTGAATTAATTAAGACAGACTATAAAATATGTGAAAGAGAAGTCCATTAATTGGATAGAGTTTCTTTAAAAAAGAAGCAAACAAAAATCCCAGATATGAAATTTTCAATTTAAAAAAATCACTAAACAGACTACAAATAGGTAAGATAAATTAGAAAGAATAGCAAGATTTACTAGATAGCCAATATGGCTGAAGAGAGGAGTAGCCATGCCAGAAATAATCAGAGATAACAACTAGAAGCACAGATATTTTAAACAGAGGAGGGACAATTAATCAATTTTAAAGAAGATACTAAACTTCTAGATCAAATAAAACATATCTATAGGAATAAAAAAGGAGAAAAGTCATGGAGGGCTGGTCTGCTGTGTATTAACCCTTGCACACAACAGACACAGCCATTTAGAGTGCCTTCAAGTTATTTGGAAAGAACTAAGCAGGAGAGAAGAGTCTATTTTCACAGCATACACTGGAGGTATATACACCCTTTTGCCCCATCTTCTTTCTAAATACTGAGCAGGTTGAAGCTTGGCAGCCTTTTCCCAAACACACACTATAGGATCAGAGATCTGGATTGGGAGAACTTACTCCTCACCTGTGTGAACCTAGACTCCAAAAAACAAGTGAAAACTGCCTACATCTTGAGTTACCAATATTGAATCCTGACACACTGAATAGCCAACAAGTGCTTCAAGTTTGTCCCATACCAACTAGGACATTCACCCATCACACAGTGCCAAAATTGTTCCTATTTGAAACCATACCCATTAAAAACCAGGAGCACTGGCCTCACCCCATGGTAAATCAAAAAAGTTTATACAAATGACCAAGTAGGATTCATTTCAGGGATGCAGAAATGATTCAATATAAGCAAATAAATACAAGTAATGCCCCACATTAACATAGCCAAGCACAAAAATCAGTCGATCATATCAATGGATGCAGAAAAAAGCAATTCACAAAGAGTATTTACCTCAATGTGGTAAAAGCCACCCATGACAATCCAACATCCAACATCAAACTAAATGGAAAAAACCCTAAAAACCTTCACTTGAAAGTGAGGAACAAGACAAGGATGCCCACTCTCATCACTCTTGTTCAATACACTTCTATACATAAAAGGCCAAAAACAGTCACCAAAAAGTCTCAGAATTAATAACCAAATTTGGTAGCCTAATAAGTTTCAAAGTCAACACTGAAAGATTAGTAAATTTCCTGTAGAAGAATAACAAACTCACTAAGAGTGAAATTAGGGAAACAACACTTTATACAACAGCATCAATAAAAGTGAAATATTTATGAATCAGTCTAATCAAAGAAGTGAAAGAGCTTTACATTGAAAACTTCAGTATTTTTAAAATGGTGTTTGAAGAGGATATGAGAAGATGGAAAGGTATTTCTTTTTCTTGGATTGGAGGAAGAAATATAATTAAATGGTTACATTTTCAATACTGTTTTACAGTTTTAATGTAGTCCCAATAAAAATACCAATAGCATTTCTCATATAACTAGAGAAACATTCTAAAATTAATATTGAACCAGAAGAAACAAAAAGCAAAAGCAGTTCTGGATAACAAGGTCAAGGCAGGGGGAAATCACAATTCTTGATTTCAAGATATACTACATCAGTAGGACTGGATTGAGTACATACACACAATATTTCAATAAAAGCACTAAGTAATTGTTATCAATTTGCCAATAAAATAGCAGATTTTCGGAATGGCTCAAAACACAATATCCAAATATATGATACCAGAAAACACATCTCACATTCAAAGACATGCTCAGATTGAAAATTAAAGGATAGTGTATTAGTCAGGTTTTTACTAGAGAACACATATAACACAAGGTATACAATGTATAAGAAATGAAAAGATTGGCTTATGATGGTCAACCACCGACTCGGATGAGGAAGCGTTCAGATGGTGTCTACACACTGGAGGCCAAAAGGTTCAATCCAAGGTCAGGAGCTTACCCTAGTGTGTTGTGCAAGTCCACACCAGTAGGCTGATGAGTCTGTGACAAAAGGCCAAAGGCTCTAAAATGGAAGGCTGAAGAATCTATGTCAGAAAGCTGAAGAGTTTACACTGGAAGCCAGGAGGTGACATCCAAACTAAATGTGAAGACTGGAGTTTCTCCAAAGAATGGAATTCATTCATTTCTTCTCCTTCCCTTTTATACCTCCAGGTGATGAGCCACCCTAGAGTGGGTCTTCTACACCCTATGATGTAGAGTTGCTAAAACCATTTAATTAAGCTTCTAAATTTCTTAAGTTGATACAATCAATCAACCACTACAATCTACCCCTTGTCAGCTTGGCAACAAGGCACATTCTTTAAACTAGTTCCAGATACACAAACATGCACATAATTGTGCCTAGCATGTTATAACTGTCCTTTGTACAAATAGAAATGCACTAATTTCCCTACCAGAATACACAAGGTAACTTTTCTTTGGTTGATGCTTACTCCTATCAGTTTATAAATTTAACTTTATAAAACAAGTTTAACAATTCCCAAAACACAGCATAATTCTAACATTATGTTACATTAGAACCATATTTGGGGAGAAATAGTAATTATGATTTTCTTTTCTGTAACTGATCACAGGGTCATATCTGGTATTTAGAATTTCCTTCTTCCACTACCCATTCTGTATTCCTTTGACCTTCAGCAAGCACCTCAGCAGGTCTTGGTACTTTTCCTGTTGGAGTGACCCATGCCTTCATTCCTGAAGGTTCTGGACCACTTTTCACTTTGTCTAGATTACGTTGCTCTATTTTTCCATTATCCTTAATGACAAGGCATGGTAGTAATAAAGGGTGCCCTAAGAAATCTGCACTCCACATATATTCTTCCTCTCCACCATTGTGGAGTAGTAGTCCAACTTCCTTTTGGGAGTCTGGATCAATTACCCCTGACAACACTGTGACTCCCTTTTTAGCTTGTTTCCTCAAAGGCATGAAGAGACCAAAATGACCAAAGGGAAGTCTTAGCTTCCAGTTCAATGGTACCATTGTTGTGCTTCTTGGTATAAGCCTTTCCCTCTCTGGAACCAAAACTTCTAAACCAGAAGAACATGATATCATGGGGACAGAAAGCAAAAATTTTTCTAGTGGATCACTAAGGGGTATGGGGACTGGTACCATTCTTACTTTCACCTCTTAATTCCTGGACCAATGAATCCTGGATATGGTAGACACAGTGTCACATAATGGACATTGATTTAAAACATATACAACATTTTTAAGAACCTAACCCAAGCCTTGCAAACTGTTACCTCATAGCTGGTATTGTAACTGTTTCTTCAAAAGGTCATTCCACCTTTGTATCAATCTATCTGCTTCTGAGTGGTGAGGGACATGGTAGGACCAGTGAATTTCATGAGCATGAGCCCATTGTCTCACTTCTTTAGCTGTAAAATGTGTTCCTTGGTCAGAGGCAATGCTATGTGGAATTCCATGACAGTGGATAAGGCATTCTGAGAGTCCATGAATGGCAGTTTTAGTAGAAGCATTATGTACGGCAAAGGCAAATCCATACCAGAATATGTACCTATGCCAGTGAGGACAAAACACAGTCCCTTTCATGATGGAAGTTGTCCAATATAATCAATCTGCCACCAGGTTGCAGGTTGATCATGCTAGGGAATGCTGCCATATCGGGGACTCATTGTTGGCTTCTCCTGCTGGCATACAGTGCATTTGATGGTGGCTGTAGCCAGAGCAGCCTTAAAGAGTGGGATTCCATCTTGCTGAGCCCATGCATACCATTCATCCCTGCCACCATGGCCACTCTGTTCATGGGCCCATTGGGCAATGACTGGGAAGAGGTTGGCCACTGTCCAGAGAATGAGTCATCTTATCGACTTGATTATTAAAGTTGTCCTCTGGTGACATTACATTTTGGTGAGCATTTACATGGGAAACAAATATTTTACATCCTTTATTCATATAGGGAGGTCTATTCATATAACTCTTCCCCAAATATCTTTGTCACCAATTTTCCAATTATGTTCCTTCCAAGTTCCCATCCATCCAGCTAGACCATTGGCTACAGCCCATGAATTAGTATACAGTTTCACATCTGACCAATTCTTCTTCCAGGCAAAATGTTTGACCAAGTGCACTGCTCAAAGTTCTGCCCACTGTGACAATTTCCCTTCACTGTTGTTGTTTAAAGATATCCCAGCAAAGGGCTGAAATGATTCAGCTGTCCACTTGCAGGTTTTATTTCTGAAGCTACTTCTGAGATGTCCAATATAAGTGTTATCATAAGCCAATCTTGTCATTTCTTATACACTGTATATCTCATGTTATATATGTTTTCTCTAGTAAAACCCTTACTAATACAGAAATTGGTACCAGCAAAGTGGGATCATTGCTGTTGTTGCCTGGTCATGTGACTTAAGAGCCTTGGAAACTAATTTGTAAAGATTCTGAGAGCCTGGCCAAAAAGACAGTCCTTGTATACTATAAACTATATTGGATACTCTGGTCAGAGCCTGGAAAATCAGAGTACTGATGGAAATGCTGCCAGTTAAGACGAAGCTCAGGAGGCTTCTGTTGTGAAGGAATTCAATGGCTGCTGGAGTCAATGTAGTATATTGTGCTTTGGCTGAAAATTGGTCTTCATTTTGCTTGTATTTAGAGACATTACCTCAGTGACAGAAAATTTTCAGGGCAGTCTAAAGTTGAGATGGTAGCATGGTGATTTCAGAGAGATTTTGACCAGATCTATGTTGGAAATTTAAAACAAAGAGCCAATAGAGTAATTTAAAACATTTGGTCAAGAAGGAGGCTCCTATGGAACTGTGAAATGGAAAGATGAAATAGACAATATAATTGTTTAGAAGAATTGGACAATGGAAAAATGAAGAGTATATTTGAATTGCAGGAGGTCCTTATATTTTAGTATTGCCATATCACATTAAAAATTAATAGGGAGCAAGGACTGTGATTGTAATTGTTTTTTAGTTTGATTTTAATGTTTTATATGTTTGTAACCAGGTTAATTAATCAAAGTACTATGTTTTAATGTTGAACCTTGGTCACCCTTTAAATTTGTTTTTCTTGCAGGAATAACTGTAAAAAGAATTGTATATATATAATTGTTGTATTAATGTAAATCTGAATAGAACAAGATAAGTTAACTTTTACAAATCTGCCACTAAAGACTAGTTTAAAGAAATATTTGTGGTTATTACATTGACCAGGGGTGGATTTCTATGGATTAAAACCTGGAGATCAACTTAACACTAGTGGAATTAAATCACCATGGTTCTGATTGTAGATTTTCCACCAGAGGAAAGGTGCCAGCATAAATACAGAAGGTAAAGAAAGGCATTGAGGCATTGAGGTACTGTGGGTTTTCCTACATGTTGCTGTTTGAGCCGTTGGTTCTCCTGGAGAAGCTCTGGTCCTTACATTGAGCATTGCTTCCTGGGTCCATAGGGGGAGACACATGCCACTTAATTTCCAAGATGAACTCATCACACTGGCTTCCTGGCATGTACTTGACTATATTATCATCATAGGAGCTCAGGGCCTCCATGTTGCTGAGGATGGCTGTGGTGCTTTTTGGGACAGCCCTGGTCTTTGTTTTGAGTGTGAATTCTTGGCTCCACTGTAGAACCCTCAACCTACCAGCATAGCTCCTTCACCACACTGGCATAGACTTTCTAGCTTCCACCACTGACCTTTGGGCATTCCCATCAAAGGTCCATAAAAGAGACTGGCATAAGTACTTCTTATGGCTCTAGACTTCAAGTTGGATTTGTGGGAGGCACTGTCATGGGCTCTAGGTTTTCATCTGGACTCATGCGAGTCGTTGCTCTGGGATTCAGGCCCTTGACTAAATATTCTATGTCTTTAGTATTACAGATAGATTTCCTGCACTTTGTGTCAACTTTGGGTGACCATCATAAAATAATATTATAAATTCCATGTCCTGATACTAATTGTTCTCTTCAAAACCCTGGATGACAACAGATAGAAAAATGATGTTCTAAATAACTAGGTCCTGAAAGAAGGCAAGAGTATCTATACTTACATCCAAAGAAGTAAATGTCAAACTAAAATTATTAAAAGAAAATGAAAGTAATTCCATATTTATAAAAGCAACAATTTTCTGAGTAAAATCCACAAAAATCATTCTATGATAAAAAGAAACACTCCTTGATATTGCAGGTTAGATATAAGTCAATAGAAACATAGAGAATTATGTCAATACTCCATTTTCTCAATCAAATGGGAAAAGTTTTTAAAAAGTTAAGAAAAATATCAGTGTTTAAATGGATCTAACAAATATCTATAAAGACTTTCATTAAATAATAATATAATGCACATTTGTCTTGGTACCCCTAAAACTTTTTCCAAAATAGAGAAAATTTTAGGCCAAATGTAAAGGCTAAATATACACAGGAAACATTAAAATAATCACGTGTCATGTCCAATTAAAATTGAATGAAGCTAAAAATTCACAGCAAAACAAACCACCAAAATTACACACACACATAGATACTGAATCATACACTGCTGAAAGATTAGCAAGTCACTGAAATATCAAGAACAAAATTTAAGCATGCATATAAATTCATATGATCAAACAATAATATAAACAAGCAACATATTAGAATGTCTGGAACACAGTGAGAGCATGCACAAAGGTGTTTATATCCATTAGTGTTGGAATCAGGAAAAAGGAATAATTCCAAATAAACAAACAATGATTTACAAGTTTGTAGATAAACAAGAACAAACCAAACCCAGGTTTTATACATATATTTTATATATAAATATATATATTAATATATATATTAAAATAAAATATATAAAAATAAAACTAAAATATATATATTAAAATATAAACTAAAATAATAATACAGAAATTATTGAATGAAAATGTAAGTTTATAAAAGATAAATAAGACTGATAAATCCTTATTCAAATTTAATATAAAAGGAAAAGACATAGCAAAATTTGAAATGAAAGTGGAGAAATCGACTGATATCTCTGAAATCCATAGGATTATCAGAAATTATTTTGAAAATTATATTGAAACAGAGAAAATTCCAAAAAGTTCATAAACTGTTAGATTTATGACTCCAAAATGTTAACCAAAAAAATCACAAAATATTTTAAAAGATGAAATTTAGGGATTGTGAGATGGCCAACTGAGTGTCGGCACTGTAAGAGAGATTCTCTGAGGAAAAAAAAAAAACCCAGATGCTGGAATCTGGCAACATGGAGAAAGCCAAACAAAAGGAGAGGAATGTTCACAACCCAGGAAGAAACTGAGGAAAAAGAAAAAGAAAAAAAACAAAAGAAGAAAAAGAAGCATGGACAGAGGGCTGGAACTGGGCAAGCCCCAATCGCTGTACTGCCACGTCTTAAATTCAGGTGACTCATGATCAAGCTGAGATAGCATCACAGCCCTGCTGAGAGTGGGGGTTGGTGAGCTCCAGACCCTCGGCTGGAGGAGGCCCTAAAACGGGGAATGAAAGAGCCAGTTGAGCTGCATGAACTTTGGTGAGTGATGGGAACTGGAATCCCCAAACAGGGAGGACTGGCTGGGTGACATTTTGGAGTTGGGCAGGGCCCGCTTGAATTGGGGCCCTAGGCAGTGTCTGCTGATGACTCCTAGTCCAAAGCAGATTGGTGGGATCTGCTTGGGCTGGGCCATGCCCCTGGTTGAAACCCAATAGCCAGGGACGAGGCTTTACTGGGCCAGTGGCATCCCCAGGGAACACACAAACTGTTGAAGCATTAACTAGTTGACTGGCTTAGGGGGAGTAGCCAGCTCTCAGCCTGCAACACACAGATCTGCTGCAGACTGAGTGGCGGTGCTTCCCTAGCAAGTGTACTGAAGAAAAACTATAAGCAAAATGAAAGGCCCAGAGACCTCCACCACCCACCTGTCTGAAGGGGGCTGAAAACATGACAAGACAGAAAAAGAGCAAAAGGTCCCCAACTGAGGAAACAGGGAAAGTGAGTTCAACAGAGGTAAATGCAGAGGAGATTGAGAGCAGCAAACCTGTAATGTCAGAGACAGCCTCATTGGAAATAAAGAAAAACATCCATGACCTCATCATCGAATTTAAATCTGAAATTCTAACTCAGGTGAAGCAAGATATAAGAAGACTAATAAAAGAAGTTCTGGGTAATCATCAAGTAGACACAAACGAAAGAATAGAGGAACCCAGAGAAAAGAGAGAAGCCTTTGATGAAGAATATAAACAAATCCTAGAATATATGAAACAGATCCAAAGAAAATATCAGGAAATTAAAAACTACATTGAAACCTGGCAAAAAGTTTTAACAGAAAATAAAGACAAACTTTCAAAACTTGAAGATAGATTTGCAAAGTATGATTGTGAAAGGAAGGATCTCTTAAAAAAACAAGGAACCAGGAAGCAACAATACAAAGGCTAGAAGATGACAAGAGGATTTATAACCTAAGAATAAAATATGTGAATGAAGATACAGAAACAAATACAAATGAAATAAAAAGTCTATTCACAGAAATAATTAAGGAAAACTTCCCAAACATAGGCAACGGAAGTGAAGTTCAGATAAATGAGGCATATAGAATTCCAGCCAGCTACAACCCAAAGAGATCTACACCCAGACATATAATAATCAGGATCCCAGAAATCCATCACAAGAACAGAATATTAAAAGTGGTCAGAGAAAAGAAACAGATTACCTATAAAGGAAAACTCATGAAAATCACAGCGGACTTCTCAATGCAAACCATCAAATCACGAAGATCTTGGAGTGAAATATTCCAAGCCCTGAAAGAAAATAACCTCCAACCCCGAATGATGTACCCTGCAAAACTGTCTCTCAAAATTAATGGAGAGAAAAGATATTTCCACAACAAAGAGGAACTGGGGGAGTTTGTGACCACCAATCCAAACCTGCAAAGAATACTGAAGGACATTCTAGAGAGAGAGAAGAAAACCACCAGGGTTGCCTCAAAGAAAGGGGTAGACAGTGGAATGAAGGAGAAAACTAAACAAATAAAAACAGAAAAATAGCATGGCAGAGATAAAACAGGGAAGATTGGTTATATCACTGTTTTATCTTGACTGATTTTATTTGAATCTGGTATGCTTGAGTGTGTCAAGTCTGAGAGTAGGGGCAACTACTCTGAAGATGACAGGATTCAATAGATACCCATTCTGGTTTTATTGTTAACTGCCTCTGAAGTCCTATAATGTCTCCAATGTTTAAATTTTATTAATAATGTAAAGCAATGCTATGTTTATATTATATTTGATGATATAGACAATTTTATTGAAAATCAATAGAGACACCATAGTGACTACCGTAGATCACCTAATGTTGTGTTTTTGTATGTTCTTTTCATTTCGTGTTTCTCTAGGAATTTGTATTGCTGACTTGATTTTATTTATTTCTCGCTCTAATACAGGAAGGCTAGATATATGTGTAGAGACTTATACATGTGCGGAACTTCTAAGTAGTTTATGAGAATGGATTATAGTTATTGTAAGGGGCAAAAAAGGAAAAGAGAATATTCTAAAGGATATAACTGCATGCATGTTTGAGTGTGTGGAATTAATAACCATGTTGCTAAAGTTTTAGTTGGATGGATGAGCAAAACTGACTGAAGTCTCACTGTTTGGATGTCCACTTTGTGGACTTTACTTTTGTAACTTGAACAACTGCATCTAAGCGGAAAGTATATAATTATCAACTAGTGATTATTACTTGTTACTATTTTGTTTTGTTTTGTTTTGTTTT
>PVLA01017439.1:0-17365 GCA_004027455.1 Hydrochoerus hydrochaeris
GCCTCACACATCTCTTCCTCCTGCAGGCATCCAGGTGCCTCGGCTTACATTTCCCAAGCTAACTAAGTAACAAGATTGAGATGTTACAAAGGTGAAAAGAGTTAATTAACACCTACTGAGCCTGGGGCGCTTCCTGCTTGGGGTTGAGGTTAAAACCTATTGTTTAGGATTATCCCTGCCTGGCCCTAAGCCTGGGGCGTTTCCTGCTTGGGGCTGGGGGTTGCTGCCAAGGTTAGCATATATATATTCCAGCTTCTAAAAAATAAAGCGGATTCAGATTCACTCACAGACTGGTGTGCAGTGTTTTCTGTCTCTCACTCGCCGACTCCCTGTCCACCTTTGGGAAACCCTAGCCCTGCCGCAGATGGACTCCGGCATCTAAGAAAATAATCCCTTTTTTGAAGAAAATGAGAATCATTACAATTGTAAGAATTTATCATATTAAAAGACATTAAAGAAATACATATGGAAAACAGTTAGTTGTCATTACTTTATTCCTAAAGTCATAGAGTTAATATGGTGTATTGCTTACTAAGTGAAAAATTAGGAATGAAAACTATTTGACATATTTGTGGTAGTAGTGTCTATACCACCACCACTCTGAACTTGCCCAAACTTGTCTGGTAGTGTTGAAAATGGTACAAAGATTTTGTATAACAAAAATGGGTTACAATTTTGGGTAACTCTGGAGAACTCTCTCTTAATAAAATATTTTCAAATAAATGTGGTGTATATTATTGCTGTGTGACATGTTTAACCAAAAGCAAAATATTTACCATACCTATGTTATCTAAATTCTCTGGAAATGCAAAAACATTTTTAAGATTAGTCTTCAAGGGAAAAAAGTGAATGCTGAAGACATTAAATTTCATTTTATTATTTGTTAATTTCATGACACATCTGACATTTTCTTTCTACATGAATTTGATCTCCTTTTCAAAATGACACTAATATCCAAATGACTACACAAGTGATTTTATATGTATGTTAAAATTATCTTTTATAAAGTATAAATGAAAGTACAATGTGTACTACTTTTATTTTATACTAATGATTTTTTCAAATATTCTCCTAGTTGACATTACTAAATTTTTAAAATGCATTATTCTATTTAGAAAATACAATTGCCAACTGAACATTAGCATTTCTTGGGGTTCATGCTATCAACTTTATGTTCAAGTAATTTAGAGAGAAAATAACTAGAGAGAGATTATGATGGAAAGAAAGGAAATGAAATGAATTATTCTTGGTGATTAAATATGGTTGATTTAGCAGCAGCACAGTGTGGTTTACTTATGTATCAGGGCTTCTTCATTGGAGAAGAGAGACTTGCTACAACAAGTTAGTGACAGGAGGTAAAACCATTAGAATTTAATGTGAAAAAAAAAATCAAAAACATGTATTGCATATTGTATGTAAAGTAAGCAAGTGCTGTTTCCCCTGCTTAAATTTTATTATTCATAAATATTAATACTTTTAAAAATTTAAATTTTTGAACTGGCATAATCTTCACAAAGGAAAATTTAATAACATATTTACTGATAAAAATCTTTTTAAGGAAAGGAAATGTTAATGAAAATGTGCCAAATGTTGTTTTGCAAATGGTGCTAAAGTTTAAACAGCTGGTTTATAGTGAGCTGTTTATGAGCTCATAAAATACAGCATATTCTTAGGCATCTTTGTAGTGGGTAGTAAAGAGAACTTTGAAGAAATGTACTAATATTCTTGCCAGTCTTCCATGTATAATGAATGTTACAGATACAGAAATATTTTCACTCATACTTTTAATTCCTTATTATGAAAAACCACTTCCCAGAGTTATTTTTTTCAGAAGGAAAGAAAATACTTGCTCACTGCCCACATACAGAGGCTTGAGTTTTGGAAAGAATTTCTCAATCTCCTACTTACCCTATCAAAATTAAGTATTTCTTTATCATCTTGTCTTGGCTGCTTTTTTCTCACTGCTGAGGCAAAATAACTGATGTCCAAAATAAAGAAAGGAAATGTTTATTTAGCTTACAGTTTGTGGAGGTTTCAGTACATACTCAGCTGGCTCCAAGGCAAGGTGGTGTAGCTGAGGATCAGCCATTCATGGTAGCTTCAGCAGATACCAAAAGTGAACAGAGCAAAAGAGCAAAAGGGAGGAGTAAGTCTCTTCCCTCCCTTATTCTGTATGCAGATTATCTGCCTAGGGGTGGGTACAGCACTCACACTGCAATTCCAGCAATAGACAATTAACCAATCACAAAGTCTAGATTTAGATGCCTTTGAAAAACCTACCACCCATGACTGCACTTTGGGGAGACATCTAGACACAAATCACAACATTCTGTAGGTGGCCCCCCAAAAGACACATGCATATCCCTTTATGGGAAAAGAATTTAGTCCATCTGCAAGAGCTACCAAAATCCTAACAGTTTCAGCATTGCTGAAAAGTCCAAGTCCAAATTTTCTTCTGAGATTTAAGACAAATTCTTAGCTGCAAACCCCTATATAAATGAAAACAAAGTTAAACACTTCCACCAATTAATGGCACAAGATAAACATTTTTATTCCAAAATTTACAAGCAAGAGAATACAAAATATTTGGACCAAAGCCAGTCTAAAATCCATCAGGGCAAACATTAAAACAATTTAACACAGGACACATAATTCATAGTATTATTTTATAGTAGTCACCCAAAGAGTCTAACATCAGAAGTGCAGAAAATCTGTGCACACACTAACACCCAAAGAATCCAGCTGAAGACCTGGATTCTCTGGCAATGTCATGCATGAGTCCAGCTGAAGACCTAGAAGCCATGACAATACACAACAAGGGTCCAACTGGAGACCTAAGTCCCACTACGATGTCTTATGCAAATCTGTTTCAAGGATCTTCTCTGGGAGGACCCAAAGGTTAGCAGTGGAAGCTAGGAAGTCTATGCAGCAGGGTGAAGGAGCTGTTCCTGTAGGCTGACAAATCTTCACTGAAGCCAGGAAGCAATGCTCAAATTAAGGGCCAGAGCTTCCCAAAAACCCCACAGCCATCCTCAGCAATGATAAGGTCCTGAGTTCCTCTAAAGTTGAAAACAACTGAATTCCTATCAGGAAGCCAGCATGACAAGCTTCTCCAGGAGAACGAATAGCATGCCATCTTCCCCTCTGGAGCCAGAAAGTGATGCTCAAAATAAGAACCAGAGCTCATGAAAGTGAACTTGTACCTATTCTTAGCAGCAATGAGATGCGGAGCTCCACTGTCAATGAGAACAACCAAGTTCATATCAGGAAAGAAGTTTGACAAGCTCCTACAGGAGAACCAGCAACACCCAGTAGAATCAACAACACTACTTCTTCCTCTTTAGTTCTTTTTATGTTGGCAACAATCCTCAAGTGGGCCATCCACACTCAGCAGCATGCTGAATCAGTAAAGCTGATGTTATAGGTTGACCAGGCCTTGTCAATCCACCACACCTCTCATCCGGTAGCCCTCTGGGCCCAGTTGAGTGCAGCACTTGTCTTACAATAGATAACACTTTGTGTTCCTTTCATCACTTCCCAAATTCAGACCACCATTATCTCTAACCAAGATGGACACTGACCTCTTTACATGGTTTCCTGGCTTTCAAATGTGTCTCAGGGTGACCAAAAATAAAATTATATTTGTACCTTGAATGCATAAAATCTACCAGTGACTTTCAATTATGTAGAAATTATGAAAATCTTTTATAATGACCCCTTTGTTCCTGTATGACGTATTTTCTATGATCCTTAATCACATAAATCGTTATTAAACTTGAACTAGTCCATGGCTACCAAACAACACTAAAATAAGGAGCATACTATTGAATTTATCTTTCTAGAAACTGGCATAATGAAAAAAAAAACCTCATGTTTAGCCCTCAACTATTTAAATTATGTATTAATTATCTAATATTAAATAATATTAGGAAATATAAGTATATAGGAAATAGAAGAGGAATAAAACTGAGTAAAGGATAATAGGTTTTATAAATGTGTATGATATTTAGATATTCTACAAGTATCATTTTGTACATAGAAACACAAAATATAAAAGTAACTTTTAAATTCTTAAAACATCAAAATTTACAGCAGATTAGACACATTGAAAATGTATACGTAAGTAAAATTTTGGTTTAAGTGACAAACTGAAATGAAGCTTAGAGTAATTTAAATAGAAAAAGAGTTAATATATATTATAGACATGGCTCATGGAAATAATAGACTTAATATTGGTTAATCAGAGTATTTGAAAGAGGAAATAAATACTAAGAAAAAGAAAATATTTGAAATAATAACATCTAAATATTACTCAGAGTTATCAGAAACCAAATCCATAGATAAGTTTTCAGCTGGAGGAAGAACGACTGCTTTTAGTCTACTTGCTGCTTGTATTCTGTGGGTTGAAGAGCTTGAGGTTTTGCAGGTCAGAATGTTCTCTTCTTTTCTTGGTAATACAGTTCTTGACAGTGCAATTCTTCAAATATATAAACCAATAATCTGTTTGCTTCTAGTCATTGCTCTGTACAAGCAACTATATTACTCATCTACACGTAAGTTTTAAGCACAGACCACTTTGTTTTATGTTTGTCAATCCCTTTGCTCTGCTCACCCCTCTGTGACAATCAACTTACTGTGCCTGTGACACAAACAGTGTGAGTGGGACCTTATGCCCCTGGCTACGCTGACTCATTCAGTGCTGGCTCCCAAGACAGGGCAGAAAACCTGTAACACATGAGGCTAGAACAGTTTTCAGTGGAATATTTATCTTTTCTTAACACTTGCATTTTTAGAACACAAATTGTCTACATTTTCAAATTATCCATTAAAGATTTTGTAAGCAATGAGCAGCTTTTGTACATTAAGTGTCTATCAGTACATTTTGCAAACAATTGAAAAAAAAAGATACTAATTTTAATATATACTTGAGTATCACCACCACCATTACAGTGTTGAGTGTTTTCTGCTTTTCTCAACATGATCAACAAGAGAACATAAAACAGTTTACCAGGGTAATTTTATATTGTAAATATAATTAATTCTCTGAAATCATTCTATAGATGCATTGTAAATTCAAATGATGATTTTGTAAATTTCTTTTTCTACTTAAAATAAGTTTAAAATTAAAAATGAACCAATACTCCCAAGGAATTTCAAGAATATTCTGAGATATCTGACATTACTAATTAATATTTACTACAAAGATATCATATTTGAAATTATACTACTGTTTTCATATTTTATGTGGTAAATATTTGTCTTCACATTTTATTTACCCATAAAATATGAATCATTATAGAAAAACTCAGAAAGAGACCAACAAATATAGTGAACAGTCCTGTGCAACCAATGCTATTCTTGCTAATATTAAAAATAAGTTTTAGGTACAATTGGTTAGATATTCAGAAAAGAATAATAACAAACTTGGATTAGTACCTTACACTACTTTAAAAAAATCAAATTTTACTCTTACGCTTCCAGCAAACAATATGACAACTATTCAGTTATATACATTTAAAAAGAAGAAGCATGCTTCTGTTTTCTTTTTACTGCTCCGTGTCTGAACAAATTGATAAAATCCAAGTGCTCATCACATTGAACCTGGAAAAAATTTAGATCATACTGGTTCTTATCTGTGCACACAGATAGATACTCCAACTTCACTTCTTATCCCCCATCAAGCTCTAACACCAGTACCCTTTCCCTTTTCTCCTACATCATTTTATGATCTGACTGAGTCTTTGTCTTGCTTATTCCCAAATGTTTCATGCTGTGAGGCATAGATGCCTTTGCATTCCTCTGCTGAGCATATAGTACCGTCAGTAATGCAATGGGAATGAAATTCTGAGGGTGACCTGTGGATTAGATCTTTCTCCATGAAGTATTAATAGTTGAAAAAATAAAAAAGTATTAATATTTGAAAAATAATTTAGGCTGCGTTTTGCATCACATTGGGCAAAGAATAGCCAAGAGAAAATCCATAAGTCAATATTCAATAAATGGGGCTAATAGAGCAGCTAAAATCTACTTAACTAGAAAAGACCTATAATTTAATACAGTTTGACAACCTTAATCCCAATTTTGTATGTTAATTTTTTAAACTTACTAATTTTACTTGCATTCTATTTTATTTACTTTGACCTGCAACTAACCCTCCTCCCCTCCTCCCCTCCCCACCCTTCCTCCCCTCCTCTCCTCTCCTCTTCTCTTTTTTCTTCTCCACTCCTTTCTTCTCCTCTCCTCTCCATTGTCTTCTAGTCTCTTCTCTAGTATTGAGAGTTTTAGTCTGTGCATTTTTTCACTTTCAGTGTCTACAATCACCCTGCTATATAAGAGCACACCAGGACTTCCTACTCCTTTCTAAATATTACTTAGTGCCACCCACTAATCAGCTTCTCTCCATCCTCCCTGAAACCTGCTCTCTTCATCCTCTGGTAACCACCTTTGTACTCTCAACTTCTACTAGGTCAATGATGTATTATTCCACAGAGAAGTGGGATCACTTCATTTTTGCATTGTTGTGCCTGGTTTATTTTCCATAATATGATTTCATCTCTGTCCATGCCATAGCCAATACCAAAATTCTATTTTTAAAAGAAAAACAATATCCCACTATATCCCTATACAATTAGGTTTTTGTTTGTTTGTTTGTTTGCTTTTTTTTTAATTAAACCCATTTCTTCCCTGATGAATGTTTAGTTTGCTTCAGTATCTTGGGTACTACGAATGACGCTGTAGTAATCATGAAGTGCAGGTATATTTACGAAATGCTAATTTTGTAGCCAGTGAGTAGACTGTTAGAAGAGGGACTACAGGGCAAGTAGCAGTTTCTTTTTAATTTATTTAGAGACCTCTGAACTTTTCTCCATTATGACTATATCAATCTATATTCCATCAGTGTACTAGAGCCTCTTCATCACATTCTTGTGAACATTTGTCATTTCATATTATTTTTGATAATGGTCATCCTTATCTGTGTAAGGTGATCTAATCATTTTAATTTGCATTCTTGGGATGCATGGTGATGTTATATATCTTTTTATAAACTTGTGAACTACTTTTACACAAAGGATTGATGGAAAACATGGTGAGTGTGTAAATTTTAAAAATTATTAGTGTACATGACACATTGCCATTTACTGCCTAAAAGTGTCCCCTCTCCCTCTGACTTGCACTTTCTATAGCAATTCTAGAGGGCAACTTTCAAGAAAGTCTTTAAGAGGTGTGATAAAAAAATTCAGAGAATGCTGCTGTAGAATGGCATCAAAGGAGAAAGGCAGACTTGTAAAAATATTGTACCATAGACTCATGTACCTTATTTTCAGATTTGGCATCATGCAATGCCTGGTCTTCTCCAAAGTCAAATAGGCCATGAAAGTTAAATATTTTAATTCTATACAGCACATCAAACAGATATAGTGTCATAACTAAAGACATTCAGCAAAAAAGGACTTCTTGAAATGCTTCAGGAAATGGCAAGAATGATGAAATGAGTATCTTCTTAAGAAAGGGGAGTATTAGTAAAATGCTTCTTTTAGCATAATACTTTTAACATATACAGGCACCATATTTTAGATCACACCTCCAACTTTCTTTAGAGAATTTTCTGTGTAGACAATGTTTTGTCCATTCTAATTTTAAGTTTAATTTTAATAAATAATAAAAAACTTAGAACACAGTTTTTAATGAATTTGAAAAGAAAGAAACAACATCATGAATGAAACTTATAAACATAATGCTGAGAAAATGTAAACAGGAAAAAAATGTATATAATTGAACCAGTGGAGCCAGGCCCACTGAAAGGGGAGCCAGGCCTGCACCACCGCCACGAGGTGAGTTGCAGCTCACCAGCACAACATGGGGAAAAGTTTGGGACCATTGATCCCAGTGGTTGGGTGCCCACCCAACCCCCTAGGACTCTGGACTAGGCTCCAGAGTTTCAGAAAACTTGAGTGGACTGTACCCAGCAACCTTTATTCAACCAAGGAAGCCAGGCCCACTGAAAGGGGAGCCAGGCCCTCACTGATGCTGCAAGGAGAGTCACAGCTCACCAGCACAGGCTGGGGAAAAGTTTGGGACCATCTATCCTGGTGGCTAGGTACCAGCCCAGCCCCCTGGGACACTGGACTAGGCTCCAGAGGTTCCTCGGTTTGAGTGGACTGCATCCAGCAACCTTCATTCAACCAGGGGAACCAAGCCCACCATGCAAGGGGACCCAAAACCATGTGAGTCTCAGTAATGGAGGGTTCAAGAGGTGATTTCCAACACATCCAGGAAAAGTTTGGAACATCACTAGAAACACAGAAATATAGGAAAATGAAAAAATGAAAGACTAAAATGCAATCTCAAATCTCCAGCCCATCCCAAGAAAGCCTAGGAGCCATGTACATAGAAGAAAATACTAGCCGTACACCTGAAATGCCTGAAATGATATGAACTGAAATAAAGAAGCAAGTACAGAAAGCTATGAGGGAACTCAAATCAAAAATAATCTCCCAGGTAAAAGAAGAAATGAAAAAAGTAGTGAAAGAAATACTGACTGCATCTAACAAAGACAAAGCTAAAAAATTGGAGGAACAACACAAAATGATGGAATCCGTCAATGAACAGTTTAAGAAACAGACAGAATACATGAAGTGATTCAAAGAGATATACAGGAAATCAAAAATTCTATTGAAAGTTACCAAAACTGCCTCAATGAGAGTGAAGATAGAATCTCAGACCTCAAAGATAAGATTGCAACTAGTGAACAGGAAAGGAAAGATCATCTAAAAATAACAAGAAATCAGTAAATAATAATTCAACAGCTGCAAGATGATGCAAAGAGAAACAGCATAAGATTAATAGGAATAAATGAAAAAGAAGGGGATAACACAAATGATATCAAGAGGCTATTTACAGAAGTAATAGCTGAAAATCTCCCAAACATGAGAAAGAAAACTGGCATACAGTTTAGTGAAGCATATAGAACTCCAAATAGCCATAACCAAAACAAAACTTACACCCAGATATATAATAATCACATCCCAAAAATCCAACATAAGAACAGAATATTAAAATCTGTTAGAGAGAAAAGACAGATCACCTATAAAGGAAAACCTATCAGAATCACAGAAGACACCTCAACACAAACAATGAAGTCAAGAAGATCATGGAGTGAAATGTTTCAGATCCTAAAGGAAAATGACTTCCAACCCAGGCTGATGTACCCTGCAAAACTGTCCTTCAAAATGGATGGAGAAATAAGATACTTCCATGACAAAGAACAGCTGAAGAACTTCATAATCACCAAACCAACCCTGAAAAGAATACCCAAAGACATTCTACATACACATAGGAAAAAACCACTAAGCAAAACAGACAATTAATTGAACAGAATGGAAAGTTAAGATGCAACATCAGAAAGATAACATGTCAACAATAAACCAATATATGACAGTTATAACCATTAATGTAAATGTCCTCAATTCATCAATTAAAAGAAACAGACTGGCAGAATGAATCAAGAAACAATGTCCAACCATATGCTGTCTACAAGAAACCCATCTAACCCAAAAGAAAACTCAGACAGAAAGTCAAAGGATGAAAAACAATGCTCCTTGCAACATGAACTCAAAAAAAAGTAGGGTAGCTATTCTGTTTGCAGATCATGTGAACTTCAAACCAAGAATGGTCCTAATAGATAAAGAAGGTCACAACATACTAGTTAGGGGAAAACTGCAAGAGGAAGAGATAACAATCTAAAATATATATGCACTAAATTTCAGAGCACCCAGCTACACAAAACAAGTAGTAACAGAAATGAAAAATCAAATAGGCAATAACACCATTATAACAGGAGACCTTAACATGCCATTAACACAAAGGCATTTTAACACAAAGAAATAACATGACTGAATCACACCTGTGAACAAATTGATTTGATAGGCATATACAGAGTGTTCCATCTAACAACATCAGAATATACATTCTTCTCAGCAGTACATGGGACATTCTCTAAAATAGATCATATACTAACCCACAGAATATATTTAAGTAAATGCAAAAGAATTGAAATTATCCCATGCATGTTATTGGATAATAGCACCATGAAACTAGAAATTAATCATAAAAGTAACCTCAAGAAAAACACAAAAACATGGAAATTGATGAATACACTTGAACAATCAGTGATTCATAGAGGAAATTAAGGAAGAAATTAAACATTATCTACAAGCAAACAAAAATACAAATACAACTTACTCTAATCTGTGGGGTACCATGAAAGCAGTCCGCAGAGGAAAATTTATTGCACTGAGTTCCCACATTAGGAAAACAGAACAAACATAAATAAGCAATATGATATTACAGCTCAGACATCTAGAAAAGCAAGAGGAAGCAAAGCCTAAAGCCAAAAGAAGGGAGGAAATTATAAAGATCAGAGCAGAAATTAATGCAACAGAGACTAAGAAAACAATACAAAGAATCAGTGAAACAAAGAGTTGGTTCTTTGAAAGAATAAGTAAAATTGACAAGTCCCTAGCCAACCTAATTTTAAAAAAGGAAATAAATTACTCAAATTCATGCAATACAGAATGAAAAAAGGTGAAATCACTACCGACCCTATGGAAATACAGAAGATCATCAATAACTATTTCAAAAGCCTCTACTCTCATAGGTTCAATAACACAGAAGAAATGGACAGATTCCTAGAAACATATGAACCACCAAAGCTGGATCAAGAAGATGTAAAACTGCTGAACAACCCAATTTCTATTAATGAAATTAAAAATGTAATCAAATCCCTACCAACAAAGAAGAGCCCAGGCCCAGACAGATTCACTGCAGAATTCCATAAGAAATATAAAGAAGACTTAATGCTGACACTCCTCAAACTCTTCAATGAAATTGAAAGGTAAGCAATTCTCCCTAAGTCATTCCTGGAAACAAATGTCACTCTAGTACCAAAAACTGAGAAAGAATCAACTAGAAAAGAGAACTACAGGCCAATCTCCCTAATGAACATAGATGCAAAAATTCTCAATAAAATATTGGCAAACAGGATGCAGCAAATCATCAAGAAGATTATATACCATGACCAAGTGGGATTCATCCCAGCCATGCAGGGATGGTTCAACATATGTAAATCAATAAATGTAATCCACCATATCAATAGAGCCAAAAGTAAGAATCACATAATCATTTCTAGAGATGCAGAAAAAGCTTTTGATAAGATCCAACACCCATTCATGATAAGAACCTTACAGAGAATTGGAATAGATGGTCTTTATCTCAATATGATAAAAGCCATCTATGACAAACCAACAGCCAGTGTCATATTAAAAGACCAAAAGCTGAAAGCCTTTACCTTGAAATCAGGCATAAGACAAAGATGTCCCTTATCACTGCTCCTATTCAACATGGTAATGGAAATACTAGCCAGAGCAATGATACAAGAGAGAGAAATAAAAAGAGTAGAGATAGGAAAAGAGGAAGTTATCATTATTTGCAGATAACATGATATTCTACATAGCAGACCCCCAAAGCTCCATTGAAAGACTCCTAGATATAATAAATAAATTTAGCAAGGTAGCTGGATACAAAGTCAATACTCAAAAATCAATAGCATTCTTATACACTAACAACAAAATCAATGAGAGAGAAAAAAAGAAGGCACACCCTTCACACTAGCATCCAAAAAAATGAAATACTTACAAATTAACCTAATGAAAGATGTAAAAGAGTTGTACAAGGAAAATTATAATGCCCTGAAAAAAGAAATCAAAGAGGACCTCAGAAAATGGAAAGACAACACTTGTTCATGGATAGGAAGAATAAATATTGTGAAAATGGCCATTCTCCCAAAATTGTTATACAGATTCAATGCAATCCCAATGAAAATAACACTAGCATACCTCATAGATCTAGAGAAATCACTCCTAAAATTCGTCTGGAACCAGAAGAGATCTAGAATAGCAAAGGCAATTCTAAACAGAAAAGCCAAGGCAGGAGGCATCACAATCCCTGACTTGAAGTTATACTACAAAGCTACCATAAAAAAATCAACCTGGTATTGGAATAAAAACAGGCTTGAAGATCAATGAAATAGACTAGAAGATACAACTATGAACACACTCCACCACCTCATCTTTGATAAAGGGGCCAAGCATTTTCACTGGAAGAATGATAGTCTCTTTAATAAATGGTGCTGGAAAAACTGGCTATCCATATGCTGAAAACTAAAATCAGACCCATGCCTGTCACCATGCACTAAACTAAAATCTAAATGGATCAAAGACCTAAATATTAAAACAGAAACACTAAATCTGTTGGAAGACAAAGTAGGTAAAAATCTTGAAGACATAGGGGTTGGTAGAGAATTCATGAACAAGAACAAATTGGGATCCCAATAACTGGGATCATGACTTATTAAAGTGTTTCTGCATGTCCAAAGAAATCTCCAGCTGAGTGAAAAGAAAACCCACAAACTGGGGAAAAAAAATCTTAGTGAACTGTCCTCAGATAAAGGACTTCTATCTAGAACTTATAAAGAATTAAAAAAAAAATCAGACCCCCAAAATTCAATGACCCAATCCAAAAATGGGCATCTGAGATGAACGCACAGTTCTCTGATAATGAAATATGAATGGCAAATAAATACATGAAAATATGTTTATCATCATTGGTCATTAGAGAAATGCAAATTAAAACCACACTGAGATTCCATCTCACTCCAGCAAGAATGGCCAGGATCAAGAAAACTACCAACAACAAATGCTGGAGAGGCTGTGGGAAAAAGGAACTCTTCTGCACTGTTGGTGGGAGTGTAGACTGGTGCAAGCACTGTGGAGGTCAGTCTGGAGATTCCTCAAAAAGCTTGTTTTGGAGGTCCCATTTGACCCATCTATTCCACTCTTAGGCATATTCCCAGAAGAACTGAAAACATCTTACCACAGTGATATATGTTCACCCATGTTTATAGTGGCACAATTTGTAATAGCCAGATCTTGGAAACAACGTAAGTGCCCATCAACTGAGGAATGGATAAAAAAAAAAAAATTGTGGTACTTTTATACAATGGAGTACTACTCAACTATAAAGAATGATCACACTGAGACATTTATAAATAAATGGATGCAACTTGAATCCATATTCATAAGTGAAATAAATCAAACACATGTGTAAATACCATATAGTCTCCCTAGTGTAAGAAATGGTAAGAGTACAGAAGATTTTATGGTTATCATGGTTCACCATTATACTGCTTTGAAGTCTTATGTTTTCATTCATTAGTTGGACTGGTTTTATTCTGTTTTGTTTGATCTTAATATACATGATGGTATGAATAGTTACTCTGAAGAAAAGACAATATGGTAGCCATTGTTGATTTGATATCATCTTGTTCTGAAGTCATACCATGCTTTTGCTTTTCTATTGCCATTGGTTCTATCATGTTGTGTCTTATTGGATTTTAATATGTATGATAGTATAAACAAATTTTTTATGGAAAATGAGATAATACAGTAGCCATTGTTCATCTTCAGTTTTTTGGTTTAGAATGCCTTGTAATACTTTCATTCTCTTGACTGTTTTTTTTTCTATTTTGTTATGTTTGACATTATTGTGTGTAAAGCTAAGCTCAACTATTTCAAAGAAAGAGACATTACGATAGCTACTGTTAATATCCAATTGTCTTGTTGTGAAGTGCTGTGTTGCTTACATTGTTCTGTTCTGATATTCTTAGATCTGTCCTCTTTTGTTTTATTCTCTTTAAAATAAAAAATGTATAATTGATTCCAGGAAATAGAACAAACATACTTTTAACTCTTGAGGACCTGGTTATCCTTTTTAGGACTGGGGAAACAACATAAGATAACATAATGCTTGCAAAGAGGCTGCGGAACTGCTTCTAATGTCCTGTTTCTTAATCACAGTTCTGGCTGAACAGATTCAAATTATGAAAAGTCCATTGTTATTTATACAGTTCTCAAAATTCTATTTCAATAGTTTGTTTTTATAATAAAAATGTACAATTTATATTTTTATATAAAATACATGGATCTTTAATTTGATAATGACTGATTAAATAGGAAAGAACATGAAAATCAAAATTTGGGAATGTACTACTATGATAAGTAATAAAAATATTTCTGTGAAAATTTTACATCAGTATATCACACAAAACTATGGAGTCATACGAATATACTTTAGTTTTGGTACAATCTAATTTAAATTAATCTAGATAGTAAGATTTTGTCAATCATAAATTAGTTTAGGCATTGGAGAGCTGGTAAAACAGAGAAAACAATAGTTTAGGTTGCAATACTTTAGTATAAGAGAAAGGGAAATACCTGACAACACAGTTTATGTTCTAGCCTATTCTGCAATTTAATAAGTTTAGAAAAATAAGAAAGAGTTGGTAAAGCCATTAAATCTTCTAGATAATAGTACTGCAGATATTAATGTAAGAAATGTAAATCTTCCAAGTGATAAAATGAAGCACTATCAGGTTGTGATTGAACTCTGCTTTTGTCTGTAGTTTAGGAGACAGAAAATTGACACTGCTTTTTGTTTGGAAAACGTTTAATTAGAACAATGTTCTAGTGCCTTTGGGGAAAGACAGCCATTCCATATATGGTGTTTGGACTTTATTTCAAAATAGCCCAGAGGTGTTATAAAAAGTGATAATTAGGTTTATCAAACTGATTTGTATAGACTATTTCCTGCAGCTTTCTGTTTAAATAAACTCAGTGATAGGCTTAAACCTTACTTATTTTTCTGAAGGATCATCTTCTAACCATAATCCAGCCTGGCAAGAAAGGAAACACATTCTTTAAATCTTAATACATCCAGAGTAAATAATGTGTAATTTGAGCAAATCATATGTAATAATAGGATGTTAATTGTGTTCCAAATTGGCATACTTCCTGGGCATAAGAAGCTATCATGGGGAAAATATGTCTTCTTGGTAGTAGCAGGTGAGGGTATATTGGCCAAATTTTTACGATTGCAAAAACCAGAATGATTTCTTCATCACCTTTGATATTTCCTCTTGAGTAAATATTTCAATTGTCTAAAATATTTTTTGGGGTGGTATTCTCTATGACTGTGTTCTGTATGCTTTGTCGCTTTTACTAAAGCAGCTTGCTTGACCGAGGGTATAGCTCAGCACCTCTGATCCTGTATCCCTGATACAAAACAAAAAGCAAAAGCAAAAACAAACCTAAGCACCTTGCAAATCAAAGTCAGATTTTGAGGTTCCCTCAAGAAAGTATACCAGCTTTACAACACTACCTACCCATTTTCTATGACTACCTACCCATTTTCTATGACTACCTACCCATTTTCTAATTCCCTGTGTTATAATGAAATGTGTCCATTTTAATGTCAGTTACTTATCTGTGTGTGATCCAGTTCCAACATATAATTGCCTTTAATGGGTATCATTTTGGGTGGAATTCTTTCTTCATGTTTTTGTTCCACTTTTTATATATGAACACTCTATCTAGTCTTAGAATAACTCCAGTTTTCTGAATCATAATACGGTGAGTATGCCCTTGTGTTGTAGTGACTGACAAAAATAGTCATGAAATGGTGGAAACATACGGCCTCAAAAAAGATATTGTTAGAGGGAGTATAATTTAGACATGTTAGTAAGAACAACTTCTTAAGTAATATCTATCAATCTGCTTACACCCACAATATGCATTCTCCCTGCTCCTCAAAAGCCTGTGTTTATATTAACATTTGAAAAAAAGTATATATATATATATATATATATATATATATATACACATATATATACCCACACCCTTCTATATGTATGCTTATACATATATAAATAAGTTACATTTTATAAGCCATATTATTTATCAAATTGTCTTTCAATGTCTAAGTAATAGACTAATATAAATATGAATTCATACATTCACCAAGATTTGTTGGGCACTATAATAAATGCTAAAGATATCAACATTAACATTTTATTATTCTTATAGTGGTCATGCTAATAAACCCTGGTTACTCTGGTAAGATATAACCCAACATTTCTTTGCATTAATAAATTAAATATGTATGTATTACATCACAGTCTGATTATAATAACATTTAATATGATTTTTTTTGTCTTGCCTTCTTCCAGAATTCAACAGCACGATTTCTATGAATTGTGCTCTCTACTATAGTATCTATTAAACACACGTGGCTCTTTAATTTTTTAAAATTAAAGTTAAATGTTAAGTTTCACAGATGAATTGTGACATTTCAAGTTACATATATATATATATATATATATATATATATATATATATATATGCAATGCTGTTACCACATTGGAAAGTTTAGAATACTTTTTTTAGTTCTCTCATACACACACACACACACACACACACACACACACACACACATGTGGATATGTGTATATACATACCTATATACACACTTATATAAATACATATGCATAAACACCTACACAGATGTATGTGTGTGATTTTTGCCTAATGAAAGAATGCAAAAATCAGAATATTTGGGGATTTAGAATTGAAATGATCTAGCTAACATTCTATTTTTGACTGATTAGAAACAAAACCTGCACCCTACATAAAAGGAAGAAAAATTGGAAGTAGATTATTTTACCACAGTGAAGAAAGTTAAAAACATGCCAAACAATGAGTATTTTCATCCTTTCCAGTGTTTATATTTCTAGTCACTAAGCATATATTACATTTCCTTTTAATGGAAAAATTTGACTTACACACTTGTTCCCAAAAAAGGTATACCAAAGACTGATGCAGTTTCCACATATAGCTGGAAGAGTTTTCCCATCATAAGGACAAGTCTCTTTATAGGAATGAAAACATACTGCATTAACTGAGATTTTTTTTTTTCTGAGACAGGGTCTCACTATGCAGTTCAGTCTGGCCTTGAATTCATTTTGTAGCCTGTACTTGGCTCAAATTCACAACATTCCTCCTGCCTCAGTCTCCTGAGTGTTGGGATTACAGAGGTATGCCACCAAACCCAGTGAATTTTTGTGCGGCGCCCTTTTCTGTCCATGCCGCGTCCTAGTCCATCCACGCCTTGTGACAATCGCTTCTCCAGGAAAAGGACGCCGCATGTGGGAATTGGGTGCGGGGATCTTGAAATGTTTTGTACTGATAATTGTAATTTGTGTAGTTCACATGTGTATGTTTTTATGTAATGCTCAATATGGAGTCCAGGGTGGAGACTCCAGGGGGGTTGCTGGAGGCCCTCTAGATAACCCCTTTGTGAGGACTGATTGTGGGGTTTTGCCTTCTGTGAATAATGTGAGAGAAATGAAAGAGCTCATGGAGGAGGATTTACAAAATTCCTGTGAGACAACTACCCTGAGACACTGGACAGGCAG
>PVLA01017440.1:0-17359 GCA_004027455.1 Hydrochoerus hydrochaeris
GATCCAAAACAACTGCTGCGTGGAAGAGCAAGAACCACCCTCACAGCTCCGCCAAACCTGAACACACTTGGGAACAATGGACTCCTCTGTGGGGGTGGTGGCTTTGTTTTAGGACTGTTACAGACTCTTTCCTTCAGTGTAGGTTAGTCGTTACTAATGACAGAATATGGGTTACTTCTGAGTCTAAGTTATACAGACAGCAGACCTGGGAAGTCTCCTGTGATAGGCAGAGCAATGCCCCCGAGGATATCCACGTTCTAATTCCCTGGACCTGCGAATATGTTATGTTACTGGGCAAAGAGGAAGTTAGGTTACTAATCAGCTAACTTTAAAAAAGAACACTACAGATTATCCACTTAGGCTCAGCATAATCACTACAGGTCCTTAAAAGTGGAAGCAGGAGGCAGAAAAGTCAGAGCCTGGCCATTGCTGGCTTTGAAGAAATGAAGGATCCAGGAGCACAGGCAGCCTGCTGAGCTGGAAAAGGCAAGAGGCAGAGTCTCCCAGAGCCTCCAGAAAGAATGCAGTACTGCTGACACTTCGATTTTTAACCCAAAGACATTCATTTCTTACTGCCTTATACCATCAAGTTGCGGTAATCTGTTTGCAGCAACAACAAAAAATAAATATACGGCTATAACCACCCTTGCTCTGTTCCTCATATCTGATCCATTTCTGCTCTCGTTACATGCTTATTGTTTTTACTTATTTTCTTATGGTGTATATTTTCATTATGCATGTTTATCATCTCTCTTTTAAAACCATAAACTTCTGAAGAGTAAAGCCCTATGTTGTGCTTTGGTTTTTGCTTTTCAAATGTTTATCTGAAGCACCAAATTATATTGTTCCTTACATTAAATATTTGACCAGTTATTTATTGGACTGTCTAAAAGTGGAAGCAGCTAACTTAGCAGACAGATAAAACAAGGAAAGAGCTTGTGTGAAACAAAATATGGAATCCCGTTTATTTGTCCTCTGTTAAGCCGAAGCCAAAAAATCGTATCAGTGGCATGATAGAGTATTGAGACGTTTTCTCCACCTCTTTCCTTCCTCTGATTCCCAGCTCACAAGTTTCATCTTCCCCCAGTAGGGCACTAAGGGCAAAGACAGAGGGGTCAAGCAGGAGCTAGAAGGTCACTGCCTCCTTCCCAATTTGTGAAGGTGTCAAGGGGATGCAACCCCTTTAGAAGGGAGGAAGACAGGAAAGCTTCAAGGAGGTAAGGAAGGTGGGTCCCCAGAGCTGAGGTTCCTCTGAGCAGCAGGAATCTGAGTGCTGTTTAATAAGACTTCAAAGGGAACACCATAGGTCGGACCGAGGCCTGAGAGTTCCCTGAATCACCCATAATGCCCAAGCTCCACGCAGAGCGCAGGAGCTGAGAATGGGAGGAGTAGGGGTAAGAGCCACGGGGAATATTCTGAGACCACACACACTGGCACCCAAGATCTCCACTGCCTCCAAAGGTTTTGAGCTGTGATCTTTATGGACCAGGTGAATGGAGGGAAACAGAGCTGGCGAGATCCATGGTCACTAAGGTGCACCTTCCAACTGACTCATCAGGAAGCAGGGAGGGGCTGGCTGGTTTAGAACAAAATTATTAACATTCTGCACATCCAAATGTTGGATTAGTATTCCAAATGATGACACTCATTTTGGCTTTAAAAGGAGATTTTTAATCTTAGGGTGGAGGCCTGGGTAGGGATGGTGTCAGGGTAGCAAATCCTTGTGGTACAGCTCAGGGAGTGGGGAGAGGATGAAGCGGAGTTTCTGGTGGGCTCTGTGGCCACGCTAGGTTGGAAGCACATACTCCATCTCATTGGGGAAGAGGCACAGATACATCAGAAGGCAGCTCCAGATGCCAACCGTGAAGAGGATTCCCAGGCCTGGTGTGAAAGTTTCCTGCTAGGTGGGAAGAAAGGCAGGACCCTGAGGCAAGGTCAGGTCTGCAGCTGGCGGGGCACCCTCCCCACCATGGGAACCTCTGGGGAGCAGCCTCGGGCTTGGCCACCCAAGTCCTCCTTCCTGGTGCCACGTCCTCTATGGCTGAGTGGTTGTGCTGAGTGGCAGGGTCCACTAGTATCCCTACTCCCGGCACCACCACAGGTGGGGGCTTGACGAGAAGGCAGCTAGAGCACACTCCCTTGGGATAACAAGACACCCAGTGAGATGAGGCACTTCCTGCATGGATCTACCTACCCCTGATTGTAGTTGGTCTTTAAGGCACACAATATACATTTCTCCTGCAGAGGACAGAAACGGCACAAGAAAGGTCATTTTTCCTTGGTCCCAGGTGGCCAACCTGCCGGGCACCTCATCAAGCCTTGCTATAGGAAAGGACAGAATAATACAGTGGAATTTGGATCAGGCACATCCAGGATCAAGAGCTATGTGGTTGTGGCCTAGGAAGATCCACAGGTTTAGGAGGCAAAGCAGGTAAGGAAGGGCTCCAGCCTGGGGAGGCACCCAAGGGCCAGCGGTGTGGGGTGGTGCCAGCCCTTTCCACAGCAAGAGCTTAGGGGACGGCGGGCAGAGGAGCTCCAGGATCAGTGCTGGGCTCAGGCAGGGCTTCACTTACACAGCAGCTCCTGCACTGATGGAGTGAATCCAATGGGTCCTTTTTTGATTTTTGCAGTTCCATCATCTTGTGAAGAGGCAACAATGTTCTATTAGCTCTGTCCACTTTCTTGAGCCTGAGCTGGGGGTCCATGTCAGTCATTCCCAGCAGCCTGGGGTCGTGCTGGTCCCTTGATCCTCTATGAAAGGGGCTGGGGAGAAGGGAGAGGTGGAGAGTTGGGGAGATAGTTTCTATCAGTGCACAGGTGGCCATGGAAGGCCTTGGCTCCAAGCCATTGGGGCAGCAGGAGCCACAACTCCTTGAGGAGTCTGACTGTCTTCTGAATCTTGAGGGCATTCAACAAAGAGGAGGAGGGAGATTCTTTAGGGACAAGAGTGATGGATCCAAGTTACACTTACAGTTTGTTGTCCTTCTGTATATTTATTAAAACATCCATCTTCTCATCCATATCCTTCTGCATTTCCTTCAAGAGAGTATTCAAGACTAGAACCTTCATTGTGAAGAGTTTTTGAGCCCCCCTCCCTCCAAGATACCCCCATTCCATGATGAGACCAAAGCACAGGCAGTCATTAGGGGTCTTATCCAAGGCCTCTAGGTGAGCTAAAAGCCAGACACTGATCTCACATAGCAAGCGCATAGCTGCTTTGGTTTGATGCTTATACAATGATGAGAGCAAGAAAACCAATCTTGTAACCCCAGAGACACTTATTTCTTATGTTCTGACCCCAGACTACATTTTTTGTGTGCTCTAGTTTTTACCCAGCCCTGGCAGAAATGGTCAACACAAAGTAAAATAGACTGTCACTATAGTAACATAGCATGCTTACTATTCACAAAGAACTGAAAGAACAAAAAAAAAAAAATTCTTGGCAGAAGTTAGATCTATAAAATTTGACCTTGGGAAGCTGGATATAAATAATGCACATGAAAAAAGTCTAAGGTGGCAGAAGTTATAATTGATGATATTTGTTATGGGGGGAAAAATCCAGATCAATCATAAAATATAAGTGAAAATCATTTATTCCAATAAAAGTAATTTTCATAAAAAAATGAAACAGCTGGAACCAGTCTAATGTGTTGTAGAAAATTGATTAAGAAATTATATTCTTTGGGGAAAGATAATTTCAGATAATATTTTGAAAGCATTTTTAAATTTTAGTACAAATGTTGAATAGAATATTCTTAGCCACAGTGTCAAGTTGGCTTGAGGTCAAAATGCTCTTTAGTTCAAAAATGTCAAAGTCGCAGTGTCCTGTGTCCTTACAAGTCTTACCACTGCAAACTCATGATGCGTCAAACTGATTTCCTTTTCTCTTCTCTATTAGCTGTATTTCCCAAATGTTCTTGTCATTGTCACCATTTCCTTCTAATCATCCAATTATCACTTTGGTGTCACCCTGCCTTGCCTCAATCTGTTGGCTTCATTCTCAGTATTGAATCTGTCACCAAGAACTCTTCATTTCCTACCCTAAGCCTCTCCTCACCAGGGCCCGACAGTCCCTACCTGCTCCCACCCCACCTGGGGCCCTCGCGCCAGCTGCTCCCACAAGTCCTGCGATTAAGAGTCTCCAGAGGCCTCTGCTGCTTACAGAGCCAAGTCCCAGCTTTGCGCTGTTTTTTCAGAACCTTCATTGCCTGCTGACTTTGTGCCCTGTCAGTTGTTTCTCCAATGTCCCCAAAGGAGCCCCCTTCACGACTGCTCTCCCTACTGACCAGGAGACACATGGTCCCTGCTGCTTCCTGCCATGCTCCAGCTGTCCCTGCCTGAAATAGCCTGCTCTGTGCCTTTCCACACCCAGCCCCGCTCACTCCCAGAAGGCTTACGGTGTCTGCATTTTACTATGGAAATACTGCATCCCTTCTGGAGAAAAATTTGGATAATACACAAGGATATACATATATAAAAAGCAATCTTCGCACCTCGTTTGGTTCTTGCCTTTCCAGTTTTTTCTCCTAGGTATTTCCTTATCTACTTTTTTTCCCACTTAGTCGAGATTGGCTAGTGTGTGTTTACTTATATCTTGCTTTTTTAGTTCTTTAGGCATTCTTTACAAACACTGTCTTTAATAGTTCCTGACTTTCACCATAGGATAAACCATAATTTACTTGGCTGTTCCTCTCTTGTTGAAAATTGTGGTTATTTCCAAAATGTTATATTGGTGGTGAACATTTTTAATGTATACTTGGGCTGGCATTTCTAATTATTCTCATACATTAAATTCTGAGAAGTAGAATTTAAAGGTTGCATATTTCTTGATGGTTATTATCTAATGATATTCCAAATTTGTACAAATTTGTACTCCTGTTAGCAGTATAAGAACATTTCTGTCTCACCATGTAATTTTCATAAATTTAAAATTTGCTTATTTGAATGTGACAATTATCACTTTACCCACACATATTTGACTATTCATGAGGTAAAACTTTTTCCACATATTTACTGCTTTTTAGTTATATTGTCTTCTGTCATGTGCTTGCCTGTTTTCCTATCTGGTTCTCATTCATTTCAGTGAGCGCTGTATATTATGGATAAAAACCTTTTGTTTATGCTTACCAGTTTTTACAAAATTATTTCCCAAATCATCGTTTTAAAATTCTGTGTATGGTGGTTTTCTGTCATATTTCTGTTCTTTTGTCTCTCTTTGTTTTTTTGTTTGTTTGTTTGTTTGTTTGTTTTTTGAGACAGGGTCTCACTATGTAGTTTGGGTCAGCCTTGAACTCATTACATAGCCCAGACTGGTGGCAATCCTCCTGCCTCAGCCTCCTAAGTGGTAGGATTACAGTGTGTGCCACCACTCCCAGCCCATTGTATTCCTTTTTAAAAAACTTAGTAGTATAACTTTTTTGCGTGTCTTTTGTTGAGACAGTCTTGCTCTGCAGTTCAAGCTGGACTTGAGCTCACTTTGTAGCCCAGGCTGGTCTCTCTTTTTTTTTTCCAGGCTGGTCTCAAACTTGGCAGCTATCCTCCTGCCTCAGCCTCCTGGGATTACAGCTTAGAGCCACCATGCCTGACATAACTTATTTATAGTTAAATATATCACTACTTTCTTATTGATTTCTCCTAGTTATATTTAGAATATCCAATTAAATTTTTACTTATAACTTTTTATTAGCTTTTCTTAAACTCTCCTTAGACTACTTCTATCTACTGTGCTCTGAACTGTTTTTTCCTCATGCAGGTAAGAAACATTCTTAACATTATTACATATTCCTTTCCTTCTCACTGATACTGAAAAACATCGCCTTTATCGTATTTGAAATTTTATGGAACTGTGATTCTCTTCCTTGAGCATATATTGGAATCACTTGGGCAACTTGAAAAACTACCAGTGCTTCGATCTCATCTCCAAAGCCCCCAGTCTCACTATTATGGGGTGCAGCCTGGGCATAGGAGGAGAGGGCGTAAAAAATCACTCTGAGGAGACCCTAATGGCAGCCAGGTTGATGGTGTTGCTTAAGTGTAGGACCCGGGCTCAGCCAGTCACTTAGGGAGTGGTGAGCAGCTGCGCTCCCCGGCACGGTTTTATGTAGCTCCTCTAGGCTGGATAGTAAGTCCTCACGTGGGGCTCTCAGTGCATCCTTGGCAGAGAGGCTGCTACAGGATTACCTGTTCCCTTTCCTGCATTTACCTGCTTATCCCTGAGTCTACCACCCTGAGTAGACACTGTGGTTTTATAAGGAATTTTAATCATCTGGTAAGGATAGTGCCCCTTACAACTTTTGAAAAATGTGTAGCTCTCAGCTTTTACCTGTTTGTGCTTCTACATCAGGGGCTTTCAAACTTTTACCTGGGAGAGTTGGCTGAAATACAAGGGCCCAATTTCTGTCTAAACATGAGCTCGGGATCCATTTTCTTTGTTAGTATTCTGATTGATTCTGAAATACACTAAAAAGTTTTTGAGCCGCTGTAGTAGGATACAGATTATCATCTAGTGTTGTTTGCTTTTTGTTAAAAAGTGATCTTACTGGGTTTCTTTTTATTAGATTTGTGTTAAGCTGTCAATATAATCTTCCAGGCTCAAATTGACTCATTTTCCCCAGAAGGACTTCTCTTGTTGTCCTAGCCCACATTCACTACTTAGGTCTCTAGATCCCTAATTGCCTGCAGTTGTGCTTGCAGTTCTTTCTTGCAGTAGGGATTGGGTCTCCTGCCGGGTTATAAGCACCTAGAGGACAGGGTCCAGCATCTCTTTCATAGTTTCTAATGTGGTACTGACCAACAGAAGGCATTCAGTAAAATCGTACCTTCATAATTTCCACGAATTCATGAAGCTTATCGAAATCTTTGTCCATTATGTCTTTTATCTAATGAGAAAGAAAAGTATAAACTTGACAAAAGCACAGAGTATATTGCTGAAGTCAAGTGTGGTATCTTTGGGGCATTTTAAGCAAAGGGCGGCAGTGGTACCTCTGGCATGGACTAATAAGGTCCTGTTAAAGTCATTTCTTTCCAGGAGTATGAGAGGACTAGAACGTGTATACTGTCGAGTCACTCCACTGCCAGGCTTGGCACGGCTTAACTGTGGCTCTTGCAAGGCTTGCAAATGGAGCTTGGATCACAATTACACATTCTTGCTTGATTGATCCCGTTCCCTAAATAGGCCATTGGTGGCCTGTGTCCTAGAAACAAGGGTTCTTGCCATGCAGCTCGCCAAAGGAAGGCGAGTGAGGAGGATGCAGTGGATTCCTGACAGCCCGCATATCCCATGTCAACCCCTCACTCAGCTCTGTCATAGAGGTAACACCAGGCCAACCTTAACACCAGCCAGTGATGACAAACCTTTTAGAGCTTTCAATAATACAAGTGCCCAGCGGTGGCATAGGTTTGCCCCCACTATCCTAGGGAATTTCTGGTCACTTAACAGTGGGGTTTAGGCATCAAACTAGTAAGAAATGAATATCTTAAAGTGCTTAACACATAAGTACTCTAAGGGGTGAAGTTGATTTGCTTTTCCTATGCAATTCATCATTCCTTTTACTTTTAAAAGTTAGGAATTGCATTTTTTGAAGCTATATTTTCTCTACATATTACTTAAAACCTTACCCTGTTACCTGTTTTTTGTTTGTTTGTTTTTGTCTTTTGTTTTTTTGAGACAGGGTGTCGCTATGCAACTCAGGCTGGCCTTGAGCTCACTCGGTAGCCCAGGCTGGTCTTGAACTTGCAACTATCCTCCTGCCTCAGACTCCTGAGTGCTGGCCTGTTACCTGTTTTATTTCCTCCATTTTTTCCTTGAGTTCTTCTCTCACCTCTCTGAGTTCATTCTGAGAAAAGGAAATGAGGGAAAGAGGGAATAAACAAAAATCTTAGATGGAAGAGAACTTTCCACGGGAAGAAAGGACAGATCCTGGGGGCACTTCCAAAAAGGAACAGAGGGAAACTTCCATAAGGAGGAGAGGATGCTAAGACAGTGGATCAGGAGACCTCAGACATGGTAGGCCCCTAATGGGATGCACCTCACTTCTTTGGAAGGCTGCCCTAACTCACAACCTAAAACATCAGATAAATCTAAATTAGGGGTCATTCAGCAAAACAAATGATCTGTAATCTTTAAAAATGTCCTGAGCAAAGAGTGAAAAACAATTACAGATTAAAGAAGAATGAAGAAATACAGCAATTAGAAGCCACATGTGATCTGGATTAGGTTCTGGGCCAAAAGCATGTTTTTTTATTTGTTTGTTTTAGTTTTTTAATGAAAAACACAGTGGCACAATTGGTGAGATAAGAATAAAGTCTACAGATCAGTACTGTGTCCATGTTAATTTCCTGGTGTTGAAAATTCTACTGTGGACATGTAAGAGAAGGTTCTTGTTTTTAAGAAATACGTGCTGAACACTGGTAAAAATTTACTCTCAAATAGTTCATACAATCATCCTTTGCTATCTATGGATGATTGGTGCCATGACCCCCCCCCCATGATGTAGAGTATCAGAGACTCCTTGGAAGGGGAGATAGTCTTAATCCCTTCCCAATGTCAGGAAAAGGACAGGAATAGGAAGTCATGCAGCTGTCCCTTAGTATCTAAGGGGTTTGGTTCAGGAACTCCTGCAGATACCCAAATCTGCAGACGTTCACATCCCCTATGTAAACGATGTAATATTTGCATACAACCTGTGCATATCCTCTCATGTACTTTAAATCATCTCTACATCACTTATACCTAATACAGTGTAAATGCTACTATGTAAACAGTTGCTATACTGCATTGCATAGAGAATGATAAGAAAAAAGGCTGTACATGTTCAGACACAAATTTTAGTACAGACATAATTTTTTTACAAATATTTTCAATCTGAGGTTAGTTGAGTCAAAGATGCGGAACCATCCCCTGGATACGAAGGGCTGATGGTGTCTGTGTGAGGAGAAAGACAGAAACAGAGGAAATACAGCAACCATGATAAAATGCCAACATTTGAGGAATCTGGGTATAGGCTATATTAGTATTCACTCTCCATTTTCCCCATTTTACAGTCTAAAATGGTTTCAAAATAAAAGGATAAAAAGGACGCAGAGAGAATGAAGTCTCTAGAAGAATGAAGTCTCTGGGTGAGAGTGTCCACCCAGAAGGGGGAGGGCCCATCAGCTCTTCACTGCACTGACCCATATGCCCTGTGCCTGGGCTCACACACTGACCTTTAGCTCCTGTGTCATCCCTGTTTTGGTGAACGGCCCTTTGTGTTGAACTTCTTTGAAATTGTATGTCTGTGATTGAAACAGAAACACAGAACATTGGAAACTGCAGATAAGAGTGGTATTGCAGAGGCAGGAGAGAACTCTCCAAGTTTCTGTCCCTCCCTAGGGACACAGCACAGAAACAAAAGCTGGTGGCCCTCCCTGTGCAGAGGTTTCCTCCATTCTCCTCCTCCTCCCTCTTGGAGCTCATCTTGTTCCACTTATGTACATGACTGGTTACTAGTGTGAAGGTCTTTGAGAACAAAGAACCTGTTTCTCTCATTGAAACCTTGCACCTGGGAGAAAATGACCCCTGACTCCAAGTTATCTCCCCATGGATCTCAGGCCTGGCTGTTGGCACGGCTACAAAAACGCTTCTTACTTTAGTCTGCTCTGGCTTCAATTTCGGGCAAGCGGCCTTGTAGTTCTTGTGCTAAAAGAGAAGAAGCATTACGATTGGGGGAAGATGGCATCCAGCCCTTGCAAGAAGTCCACACCCCACCTCAGCAACTCAGCCTGTCTAGCTGCTCTTGAGCACAGAATCATATATTTCCCAGCACCTGATCTGTTTCGAGATAACTCAACTCTGGTCATGTTGTCCTAATGAGCACAGGCCTGCCCATTCAGCAAGTGGAGAAATCTGGAGAGACAGAACTCTAAGGAAGTCTCATTAAGGCTGTTTCAGGGGTATGGGCCTAGGGAATAGAGCCAGGTCCCAATCTCAGCTGTTCTCTCTTCTAGCTTGACAACTTGGATGAATTTAGTCCCTTTCCTTGTTTATGACATGGATGTGCTAAGTATATTTATCTAGAAAAGTTATTTTGAACCTTAGGCTGCCAATTGGAGGTGAGTGTGGTGCCGGCCTGGCCTGCGGCATGGAGCTGTGAGTAGTTGGAGGAGCGGGAGGTGCTGCAGAGAGGGAGTCAGCGGAGGCCTTTTCCTTCCCACCCCATTAATGCCCCATGGGCATCAATCCCACACTCATTCCAGGCTGAGAGCCTACTTCTGCTCAGAATAGAGAATGATACACGGGAGGTTTGCTGACGCCTTCTTGAGCTGGCTTCAGCAGCACATGTACTAATATTGGCACATTCTCGGCGTCCTCCCTACCCCATCTCAACTCATAGAAGCTCAGGGAGGCCCCACATCATCCAGTAGTGTTCTTCCTTTACCAGGATTGCCTTCTTAAGATCTGCCCTCTTGGCCATGATGGTAGAAGCCAGGGTGTTCTTCAAATTCCCCACCACCCCACAACAGCCCCCAGGACCAGCCCACTGTCCTATGTAACTTACGGGCCAAGGTGAGAGCTGGGTGACCTCCTCTTTATGTGCGGAACAGCTGAGGTCACAATGCCAACCTGGAGTGTCACCACAGCTTTGGGCCTGCATGTCTCAGCCACTGAGATGAGGGGGCTCAGGCCAAGTTTAAAGGCACAGGGTCTCCTTCCTGCAGCAGGAAAGCCTCACATTGCTGAGTCATGGCCAAGGTACAAGGCACACCTCCCAGGAATCACAGCTCTTCCAGAAGCAAAACCAACCCAGGACCAGGAGAGCTGTTGCCACAGACAGATGGTTTCTGGAGTCTACTTTCCATCTCTCCTGTGCTCTCCTGACATGAAACCCTACCCTCATCTCTTCTCCTGGTTCTTCTAACCCAAGGAAAAGAGTCGGGGCAAAAAGCAGTGTGTACACAGTGCTGAAGGTAAGAAGCCTTTGAAAGTAAAAGACTATTAAAGGCAATTCCAAGCGTAGCTATAATTCATGCTTAAAATGGAGCAACACAGGCATATAGCATCACATGGAACCTAAAATCATTTGAAATCTGGATTTGTGAGACTGATTTCTCCTTTCCTCTTTTCCTGGGTGTTCCACTACCCTGTCTCTTTCCTTGTTTTTTCAATGAATACAGTTGACACAGAAAAGGACAAAGTGGGCTCTCTCAGAGCAGACAGCCCAGGAGCACAGCAACAGATGCAGGTTGCATGTGTGTCACATGCCCACACCAGGTAACACGCCTCACACTCACCCTCCTCTTTCATGCAGCTGCTTTGCCTTTCCTTGCTGAGGCCGGACCACCAGAACTTCCTCCAGAGCTGCTTGCTGCTTGTATTTTTGATGCATTTCCTAGAAGGTGATTTCCCAGCCCCCAACCCAGTGACAACCCAGTGACAGCCATGAATACTGTCACAACCTGAGAAGAGAGTGTGTCCGTCACCAAGCAGCTACCAGGAGGGTTGGGTGGTGGTGAGCTTCCCGTGCCTCATTTCTTCATGTGTAAAAGGGAATTGCAACTGTTAGGTTCCTCTCACGATGTAGCTCAGTCCTCCCAGATCCACTGGCCACACAGTGAGGAGAGCTCTTTCTCCACAGGTTTTCAAGAACCCTTAACAGTTCTGAGCAGAAAACTATTGGTAAAAATCACTGACTCCATATCAACCTCTACCAGCCCTGAGAAACTGGACACCTTCTCTTCCTCTTGCTTTGGACCAAGAGCCTCATGGACCAGCAGCAAGGTTTTCTTTGCTTAGCTAAATGAGCTGTCTACTAACCAAACACAGCAAATGAGCTCACTGGCCTATGTATTAGGAAAGGAGATCTAAAAGAATCAGTCTCAGCATGAAACTCAGTGTAAACACATACATACTAACACACAGACACATACGATGTTATCATTTGGACAGAAATTTAGCAACAGACTTACAGCTCTGGGCTTGGGCCTTCTCACAGTGTTTACTATTCATGTTTCCAAATGCGTGATTGTTGTTTTCCATATATTCAGGAAGGGCTAGGGAAATCCATTTAGTGAAACTGGATGAGTCATATCCTTCTTTAAGACTATTTTGCAACTACACGAAGACTAGGTTGAGGCGATATTGTAGCACTGGATATTGTTGCAGTATGACTTTATTCTGTATAAGCTGTAGCTGTTCTTATCTACAGAGTCCCAGATATGCTTCTCCTAAGCCCATTCACAGCATGCTCTGTTAGTACCAGGGAAAAAGCATGAATCCCACTGATATTCCATTGAGCTTTCAGGCAAAAGGCTATTCTTGGCACAAAAGAAGAGGCAGCCACAGTCTCTTTTCTCCAAGGTGACAGCATTTGGATTTCCTTTCCTTTAAAAAACTCCTGAGGGTTTTATCTGTTTCATGAAGACATTGTTGGGGGAGGGTAAAGAAGGGAATTTTAAAATGGCCTTAGGCCCTAAGTTTGGTATCATTCAATTCAGGGTACAAATTCCAGGGTCTATCCCATTACCTATGTGGAGGCCCAGAGGAAGAGAATGGGCTTAGAGGCTGATTTGACCATGGGGTGGGGGGTGGGGGTGCCCAGTGTTTGAAAGCCCTTTGATCAGGGTGGAATGTTTCATAAAGGTACCAAGACCCCCAATGGATGTGGTCTACAATCAACCTCGAATTGCCATGGCTAAACAAATGTGCCCTAACTGATTTGTTCTTCTGACACCTTGGCAGTACCGAGTGGCTGTGTCAACAGAGAACAGTATCAGCCAGACACACACTCTGAGAGTTTTCCAGCCCCAGGGAAACGTTCTGGTTTCTCTCTAGATGTTCCCATCAAGCCTTATGTGATCATAGGTGCTTCTGAAAGATGATTAGATTATGAGGGCGTATAGCTGGTGTGTCGTTAGTGGGACCTAGGCAGAAGACATGGGTCACTGTGGGCTTGGCCTAGAAGACTCTGTCTCCCTTCCTGGCTCTTTCCTTTGCTCTCTGCTTCCTGTCTACCACATCATGAGCCACATTCCTCTGTCCTGCCCCTGTGCTGTACCATCCTGCCTTGGGGCCAGCAGACTACGGACTGAAACTTCTACAAACTGGGAGCCAAAATCAACCCCTCCTCTTTTAATTTGCAGGTGTTGGGTGTTTTGTCCTAGTGATGATGAAAGTGACTAAAACAAACCTCTAGCATAATTTTTTTTTTAGAGATCTCCTATGATGGGTTCCTGCATTGTCCTACTTGATTGATTTACATGCACCTTAGAAAGGTTCATTCTGTGCAGTTTACAGATATGTTTTATTAATCGCACATCGATTACCATGTGATCTCTAATCATTTCTACAAATAGTATATCAGACTTGGGCTACAACCATAATCCTATTACATTGTTTCTGTGGAAAAATTATATTCAGTTTATAGCATATGAACTCTTTGTACCTTTATTTCAGGAACAAAACAATCTGAACAAATCATTATAAATCTCCATCTATTTTAATATAACTGATGATAAATGAAAGTCACAGCAAAAAACACTGAGGATTGCTGGCTTTTCTCATTATGACATGACAGTCTTGCCTGGCTTTCTAGGACCTAGGAGAACTTTTCCCACAACCACAAGTTGCAGAGCAGCCTGCTGTGTGAAACAACGTGAGCATCACCAGTCCTCAAAACCTCCCCTAGTCCTGCCAAATCTGGCTGCTAGGGCCTTCTAACTTAGTTTTCTCTTTGGCTAGGACCCAAGTAGAGTAGGGCTGTTACTTTCCTTCTTTCTTTCTCAGTCTCCTGGCTGGCTAGAAAGCTCTGTAACAGTTGCTATCCCAGTTCCTCATTGTCTCCTCTCCACCTCAGCCAATTCTGAGTGACACCGAAGCGCTATGCACTGGAGTCATTGGAGAACTATGCTTCCTGCAGTGTCCGGGACGGTTTCGTAGGCTCATCCTGGGAGTATCCCCTATCGCTCCCTCACTTCCTGGGGCTGGAATACAACCTGAGGCTACATAAGACCACAAAAGAATCTGGGAAATATGGCCAGCCTCCTGCCATGAGTAAAAAAAAATAGGAGTAAGGAGCTGGCAGCCAATCTCTGCCACCCTTTCCTCATACACTTCGTCTTTTTTTTTTTTTAATTCTCTGACAAGTTTCCTCACAAGTAAACTTGATTTGGGGGTTCTTCTATTTTAATGTAAAAGGTGGTGGTGGGGGGTACCTTACAAGGTCCAGAAAGGAAACCTATACTGGGCATTAATCTAGGAATAAATCTCCTATCAAATGTGAACTGAAAGAGCTACTAGGAATAAATCTCCTATCAAATGTGAACTGAAAGAGCTAAGGTTAGGGTTAGGGTTAGGCTAAGACCCACTTCTCTGCCAGCTGACTGGACAATGGCTGGGACATTGAGGTAGAGATTCTAATAATGGTCCAGACCAGGGCTTTTCAGAACAATGGTTCCTGTCTATCCCAGGACCCTTAGGTTACAGAAGTCCTCTCTTCCCACTGTATGCTCAGCTCCTGCAGTCACCAGAATGTAGGGCTGGTGTGAAGCTTCTCCTACTCTTCTAAGTTCTCTGAACATCACTGGGGCCAGATATAGTTGTCTGACATTGCCAGTCCCTTCACGGGGGTTGAGCTCTCCTGTTTTCATCTTGTGTGAGTATCCATAACCTTCTTCCAACAGACCTTTGATTCTAGCCCTACAAAGCCACCTGATTTGACCTTGCCTGAAAATGGCTACTTCAGGGCCCCACCCAAATATGGACAAGAACTTGGATCCAACTTTTTCAGAACCCAGAGATAGTGATTGCTGGTTGGTTTCCCATTGAGTCAGTTTGGCCACTGAAAATTTCTTCCTTTTACCTCCTTTATTCTTGAGTGTTCTGCCTTTGAAAGTCATTAGTATCTTGGAGCTGAATCCATGTTAAGACTGGTTTAGAAGGAATGTGAATCTTCTTCCCTTGGTAAGGGTTCTGAGGCTTGGGCTAGGGACAGAGCATCTCTTTCCTGGAGTTATGGTGACGACAAAGGCCAGCTCTTGTAGAGCTAAGAGTCATGTGGAAAGTTGAGGTTATTGTTTAAATTGGTCTTGAGATATAGCAGCTGATGATAGATCCTGAGTTCCAATGTAGAGATAGCCAGGGAAGAAGAGACAGACCAGGTCCCAGAATGAGCACAGTCAGCCTGGGTGGCCTTTGGGACACTGAGTTGTGATGGGAAGAATCTGGGTGCACTTAAGCACTGAGGATAAGTGGTTTTCTAAGGGTTCACTCCTTTCTTTTTTGTTACATCTCTGAACGTTATGCAGACTGTAGACCTTTTTTCCTGTGTTGGCATTCAGCATTGGTATAATGTTCACAGACAGGCTGTGTGATTTGCAAGGGATTTCACATTCCTTTTGAATTAAATGTCAGAGTATGTGATTACTCTGATATATTTTAGATTTTTTAAAAATTTTAAAAACATATACCTATGTTATGGTCAGGATCTGAAATGTTCTCCCAAATGCTCATTATGTTGAAGGTTTTTTGGTCAGCTTATGAGTTTTGGGGGAATTGATTGCATTAATTTGATGGCATTATTGGAGGTAATGGAAACTCCAGTGAGGCCTATCTAAAAGGAGTGGGTCATGGGGTATAACTTTAAAGACCATATCTTGTCATTAGCCCATTCCTCTCTGACTATCTTCTTTGCTTCCTGGGTGCCATAAGGTGAGCAGCTTTCTTCCCCCATGAGTTTCCAGGATGCTTCTCTCTTGCTATAGGGCTAAAGCATTTAGCCAGCTGACCATGGACTAAAACCTCTAAAATCATGAGCCTAAGTAAGATTTTCCTCCTGTAAATGATTTATCTCAGGTATTTTATCATAGTGATAGAAAGGTAACACAATCCAGCTCCACTTTGATATGCTAGATGTGAATTTAGCTTCCAGTCCTTCTATGAGGAACCTGAACAGAGCACAGGGCTGGTTCTCAGTGGCAGCTGAATCGGAATCCATAGGTTTTTTTTTTTTTCGTTTTTTTTTTGAGACAGGGCTATGTATGTAGTTCAGGCTGGCCTTGAACTCACTAGGTAGCCTTGGCCAGCCTAAAATGCACAGTGATCCTCCTGCTTCATTCTTCTGAGTGCTGGGATTATAGACATGTACCACCACACCCAGCCCACTGAATCCATAGTTCTTCAGCATGTTTCTAAACATTATTCCTGGAAGCCTCTTTCCCAGCCCTCCTCACAAATACACCAGTTTAATATGGATCCTCTCTGCAAGTGAGAACTTGACTGACAGAACTGCCTGCTCATTCCTGTGATTATGGGTCTTCAGGAGGTCATGTGTGTAGCAGTACCTCCTGGCTGGTGACCAAAAAGGGACCTCCATAAGAAAATGTTGTGGAGTACTCTTCGCTGATATCTTATAGATTGCTAGGCTTGGTCATTTTAACTAGGCCCATGAAGAAAAAGAGATTCTAATATCTTTCTATTTAAATCTTTTGTGATTTTTATTTATTTATTTAAAGAGAAACAAAAGCATGTAAAGGGTAGAGATAATACAGAATTCCAAAAAAAAAGATAAACAGTAAGAAATCACTAGTTAATAAATTATGTATTATCCTCTTAGAAATAGTTATTCAAGTTACAGAATTAAAGTATACACAGTAGATAGTCAAACAGTGAGAGTGTAAACAGCTACATATGCATGAATCTCTACATGTATTTCTATCCTTTCTGTATTAGAGGGAAAAACAAAACTTAGCAAGACAAAACAAAACAAATTCCTATAAAAACATGAAACCAAAATTCGTATAAAACCACAGTACAAGGTGATCTACAATGATTACTGTGTTGTTTCTTATTATCTTCAATAGAATGTCTATATCATCAGGCATAATTGAATATAGCAGTAAATAACGATATTAGTAAAATAAAACATTGTAGACAGTATAAAACTTCAAAGGCAGGTAATAATCAAACCATAGTGGATATTCTAGTGGCTCTTGTCATCTTAAGTGCAGTTGCCTATACTCTCAGACTTGATACTATCAATCATAACAGCTTTGAATAAAATCTATCAATACAAAACAGTGATCCAATAAACCAGATTCGATTACAATCAGTCATGGTAAAACAGTGTAGGTTTTACAGAGCTTTACATTAAGTTAATAGGAAATTAAGGATGCTTACCGTACTATATCCTGTTATTTTCAGGATAACTGTCTGTGCCCTCAAATCTAGTACAGGTAGAATGACTGGAACAAAATATAATACATCTAAACAGAGTAGTATGAGTAATGTGGGTTTTAAATCCTGGTGCACTATTAACAATATAGCGTATCAAGGCCATCTATGTTAGAGTTTCTAGTTATCCTTCTCTGCCTCATTTCTGCTATGCTA